>PVHY01005741.1:0-80465 GCA_004024945.1 Uropsilus gracilis | reverse complement strand
GCCCGGGGTACCACAGACTCAAGCAATCCCCAGCCTCAGCCTCCCAGGTAGCTGGGATGACAGGCGCGCACCACCACGCCCAGCTATTTTTTTGGAACTAGGTCTCGCTACGGGCCCCAGGCGGGACTCGAACCGCGATCCCTAGCCCCTGCCGCTTCATAGGCTGAAGCTTACAAGCACGAGCCACCGTGCCCGGCTAATTCCATTTTCTTGAACTAAGTGATTTGGGGTTTATACTTCCTTTATGATTCTGGAAGTAAATATTCTAATATTTGTAGATTACACAGTTTTTGTTGCAACTGCTCATCTGATTGCGATGCAAAAGCAGCCACAGAAAATACCTGATTTCATTTAAATGAAATGTAATCTTTCCAGTGTGATTTTATCAAACCAGAACTTGATATGCAGATAAAAAAACCTTGTCAATCTTTGCTTTTTCAGATGCCTAATCATTATGATTTAGATTGTCCTACAGCCCCAATTCCATGTACATTCAGTACTTTTGGTTGCCATGAAAAGGTAAGGAATTTTTTTTCTTTTAATTCTTGGCTACAGGTTAAGAACATTCAGTTGTATAATGTAGTGGAGAATAGCAGTGGGACTGGAGATGACTGACAGGTTCGTTTATATGTGATGTAATAGAAGTGATTGAGGTTACACAAAATGTATGTATACTGGAAAAAAAGAAGTAGACCAGGAAAAGAGGCTTTATCCGACCTTTTTTTTCCTCCTATAGCATGGATTTAACAATTTAGAAACTAAAATGAGCAAATAGTATATAAGTACCTTCTGTGGGCAGATTCTTCATTGTGTACATGGTGAAAAAGACTGGCGGGAAATGTATAAAAGTACTAACGATATTAGGTGAGGTAATAACTATTTTCTTTTTGATTATATTTTTATAATCATGAATGTCTTGTCATATAACAGGATGTTTTTAACAATCTGAGAGTATGAAGTTAGAAAAGATTTGAATTTGCAATAGACATATAATAAATGAGGAATTGAGAAGAGTGTAGGTATAAAAGGGAGAAAATGGTTTTAGCTAGAGGGAGTTATACAAGATCTCTAGGGAGAGTTGCCCTCTCTATTAATGGGAAAGACTATTATAATTCTGAGCAAAAGGGGTAGGAGGAGAGACCAAAGGAAAAGACAAAAGGGAGTAACTGAGGAAACACTATGAGGGGTTGGAAGGAGTGGGTGCTAGTTGGAGCCCTGGTGAAGCGGTAATCTGGATAAGAGGAGAGTAATCCCGAGTCAGAAGAAGACGGGTATAGACCTCCTCGTATTTTTACAGGTAGGAGGGAATTTTTCTAAATGAAAATATTCAGCAAATAGCCCCAGTTTTCCTTTGACTGTAGAGGCAAGATCATCTCATTGGTTTGAGAATCTGAAGAGGACAAAGTAGGCTATATGAGGTTGAGGGAAGCCATGGCATTATTTAGAACACTTTTATTTGACGTGGCTAGATCCCTCTCCTAGTTCCCTCACTATTTCTCTCCAGCCTAAGGCTCCTGCTTGATTTTCAGATGCAGAGGAATCATTTGGCACGCCACCTACAGGAGCATACCCAGTCGCACATGAGAATGTTGGCCCAGGCTGTTCAGAATTTAAGCCTTAATTTGGCTCCTGTACATCCGCGTGAACTGCTTCCATACGATTCTTCTTCTGCGTCCCGGGTTTCCTCTGGGTGTCATGCAGAGGTCCAGAATTTCCAAGAAACCATCCAGCAGCTAGAGGGTCGTCTTGTAAGACAAGACCATCAAATCCGAGAGCTGACTGCTAAAATGGAAACTCAGAGCATGTATGTCAGTGAGCTCAAAAGAACTATTCGAGGCCTGGAGGACAAAGTCGCTGAAATAGAGGCACAGCAGTGCAATGGGATTTACATCTGGAAGATTGGCAACTTTGGCATGCACTTAAAATCTCAAGAAGAGGAGAAGCCAGTTGTCATTCATAGCCCTGGATTCTACACAGGCAAACCCGGGTATAAACTCTGCATGCGCCTGCACCTTCAGTTGCCCACTGCCGAGCGATGTGCCAACTATATTTCCCTCTTTGTCCACACAATGCAAGGAGAATATGACAGCCACCTTCCTTGGCCCTTCCAGGGTACAATACGCCTTACAATTCTTGATCAATCTGAAGCACCTATAAGGCAAAACCATGAAGAGATTATGGATGCCAAACCAGAGCTGCTTGCCTTTCAGAGACCCACAATCCCACGGAACCCTAAAGGTTTTGGCTATGTGACTTTCATGCATCTGGAAGCCCTCAGACAGAGAACCTTTGTTAAGGATGATACATTATTAGTCCGATGTGAGGTCTCTACCCGCTTCGACATGGGTAGTCTTCGAAGGGAGGGCTTTCAACCACGAAGTACTGATGCGGGGGTATAGCATTTGTTCAGTGAAAACCTACAGCAAAATGAACTGTTTGTGAAAAAAAAAAAAAACTGCCTTTCCTTGCCTTCTCAGTAATAATGTGCAAACAAACAAACAAAAGAACCCGTGAGAAGGATGTAACATCTACCAATGAATGTTAGTGGCATCACTTACCACTTGTTATAAGTATCTGAGGCAGTTGTTTCCTTGGGAACCTACATGTCCCATACTTTTGCAGAATTGCCATAACAAAGTGCATGTGGCATGCTGCAGCGGTCAGTTGTCCGTCAGCATACCTTTTTGTCATACTTTCCTGGACTTTGCGTTCCACAGTGTTTCATTGTGAGAAAGGCCAGGGTTGGAGTAGTAAAGCACAAACCTTCTAAGAGCTGCATTCTTGAAACTTCAGCCTATTTTTATAATATACATAATATATTGAACTTGAGAATCACTACTGCCTCATGCTGGTGCCAGCAAGAAGAGTTACATTACTCTAGAGTTGAGTTCTCAATTTATTTGACCTCCTATAAATTTCAGAGGATTTGAACCTTAATCCTTGGAAGTGTAAGTTCTCATTTGCCCCTTCTTCCCACAGGGGTATTACTAAGGATATTCAGGGACTAGCTGAAGTCCTAAATGCATCTTACTGTATATGTGATCCTGTATATGTGATCATGTTGTCTGTCTTGTTTAAGTATTTCATCCTGCTAATGTTTTTCCTTGAGGCTACAAAGTAGCATCACCAGGACTTAGAATCCTGAGAACCTTTGGGGTGCCAACTGCTCATTGTTATTGTTATAGATCCTGTTCTGTCTGGTGAGTGCAGAGTAAGTTCCACAGCCCTGCATATGTCCTCTGCTACTGAATGCTGGCGGGGCAAGGAGATGCCCACAATCACCAACATGAAAATAAAAAATGACTGGTCAACCAAGTAGCATCTCTTTGGTGGTGACAAAAGCTGTGTGAGCCAGAAATTTTTAACTCTTTTGAACATCCTCTGGCTTAGTTCACATGAAGCAAAGCTGACATCCTAAAAGCATAATTTCTTAATATTCAGTAACTATCTCAGAGGTCACCAAACAGATTGGAAGACATAGTAATTATGTGATGACTTAGCTTGAGTAGGTTCCTTTGTCCAGTGGTTCATAGGGTTCTGAGGAAAGACTTGTGAATGTATTGAAGTAGCTAACCACTCCTCCAAAGGAGAGAGAACTTTTGTGCCATTAGCTATTTGTTAAATCTATCAATTGATAGTACAGTGACATCGAGTTCTCAGGGTGTCTCACAACTCATAAAGGTTCTTTATAGGAATCCAAGAGGACCCCCTACACTATGCCCTTTAACAAGGCTGTCTTTTAAGATGTCTGGTCACCACAGATACTTTCCCCAGAGTTCAGATTGAAGCCCCTGACAAGCAGTCAAGGCCAGCCTTAATTTCAAGAGGAAGCCAGAAGGATGTTTTCGGTTCCAGGCAGACCCAGCAATGTCACTGACTTTTCTCTCCTCCCCAGCCCACATTTAGACTCCTGCTCTGGTGGGTTTATGTTCTGAAATGAAACTAGAGATCACGCAGAGATCCTGTTCTCCAGCACCACCAGCAGTGCCATGTGCTGGACACTTGTTCTCGGTTGACTTCCTGGCAGTTTGGGTTCCTCATCTACTCTGCTTTCCAGCTGGCTCTGAGAATCACTGCAGCTCCACCCTCTGGGTTGAGGACCTGCCCCGCTGCTGTTCCTGTGATTGTTTTTGCAATAAATGTCAAGTTCCAATTAAAAAGTAAATGGTAATTTTTTGTATTTGTATAGGGCAAAGCCTTTAAGAAAAATACACTATTTTTGTTGACTTACTTTCTTTGTCTGTTCTTCCATGTTTCACATTTACTGCAACGCACCATGCACATTTATCAGAGAAAAAGTATTAAATGGTCCCACAGAAAACATTCAGCGCCACCAAAAAAGGAAGTGATCTTTGAAAGCTTCCTGGTTTAATTTCTATTAAAAGCATGGCTCTGCATTAGGTGCAGAGGCCAGTCATTTCCTGCCTTTGGTTATGTTTTTTTTGTTGTGGTGTTTTTTTCTTCCCCTACTGACTCGGGAGGCTTAATCCAAACAAAAACAGTTTTTTCCTCACTTCAACTTTGCTGCAGGTTCTCTCCAGGGGTGATACGTTCTAAGCAAGTGGAACATTAACAGTACTTACAGAACGATTCTGCCAGTGGTGAATGGCTTAAACATTCCTTGCTGAGAGTATACTTCACTTCTGTGGGTCACATCTTATTTCAAGTAAGAACAGTTTTAAATCCCTAACACTAGGCATTTGGGATATTGTCATAAACTAGTCATTTATGCACTGCTGATTACTCATCAATATAAACTAAAACCAGTGGTTGAACTGTCATTCCAAATGCAAAACAGCTGTTTGTCCTCTTGCATTTTTTGAGTCTTCTGACCTACTCAAACATGCTAGTTTTACCCAATTGGCCTTCGTGGAGTTGAGCCATTTATTTACTTTTATTAACCTTTTCACATATTTATCTTTTGGCATCAGTCTTGGACATAGCTGTATCAAAAATAGTTTCTTTTCCCCCCAGAGGTGACCAACCCAATGTTGGATAGAATTTGGCTGCAAGTCATCCATTTTGCTGTTGGGAAACCAGTCAGTGCTAAATTGAGCTCAGTTTCTTTTACTGTCCTTTGGAGAGTACAGCAATGCCAGTTTCTGGCTGGACTCCAGATGACTCAATTCTTATTTAGGGGATGAAAAGAGTGAAACAGAATGAGAGGGGTGTTTCCCCTGATGATGGACTAATATAGAGAAGTAGGGGGCTCTCGAACAGTTTGTGTGACAGATTGAAAGTTCATTACTGTTTTTACATAAACAAGTCTTAGATGAACTAAATATGCTTATGAATTATGCATTAAAGTAAAATATATCTTAAAGAGGAACAGTTGCTTCCTGTCCTTATTGAGGGAGTCCTCAACTCAGTGAGCAGAAAAATAGTACTAGAGAGGTTTTTCTGACTTAAGACTTTGAAATGCTTTTATTCAGTTATTGCTGTTCTTTTCTTGATGTGCTTCAGTTCACACTGTTTCAGTACCACAGAATCCTTTTTGCAATCTCGTTCCATAGAACCTAGGCAACACAATGCTTAAGGAAATGAAAAGGGAACAATAAGTAGTGGTTTATATTTTGATGTGCATTTTTTAAAACCCCAAGTTTACATGATAAACCAGGGTTTCACAGGTGCTGCTGTTGTGTCTATAGAATAGGGTTGGCACTTCCAAATTCCCAGTATTCAGAAAGCTGATAACCCAGCGGAATTGCATTAGATGAGTTCCTGCAGATTGTAGCATTCAGTGACAGCCTTCGTTTCAGTCAGACACACTTGTAAAGAGATGCTTCAATAGCACTTCAGCCTATTTTGTAGCATGTTCCTCCCGATAAATTCAGGTTGTTACGAAAACAAGTGTAGCTAGGGAAGAGTTTTGTGGAAGGGATTCTGCTCTCAAGGCTTGAGACTGACTGGGCATGCCATCACGCTCAGAAAGTTCACCTGAGAACCACCAGGCTGCTGCCAACCCATTTTCTCTGAAAAGGACTTCCGGTCAGTCCAACTCCCTTGCCTCTGCTAATTCCACTTATCCCAACATTCCCAGGCAGATTCCAGGGTCCAAGTTAAAATATCCATGCACTCCTGTGTTCCAAGCAGACCATCTATTAGGGGTGCTAGGGAATTAAACTGAGGGAGTGTCACTATCACTCTGAAACAACCCAGTGGCACTTACCGTGGACACTTAATATAGCTTAACATAGCACTCAACACAATGATAGTTCACAGTGAATATTCAATCAAAGCATTGGTAGAAGCTTACCAATTTTTCTTAGGCTATTTGTCATGTAAGTTATAGATAGTAAGGCGTAGTTGTTAATTTTTTCTGCTCTTTCCCCCAGCACTCTATTTGGAAACTTTCCAAGTACCCCAAATTGTTAAATTAATTGCAGAGTGAATATCTACCGCCCGGAAGCTACAGATAGCCTGTGTTACATGTGCTTTATGAATGCTACTTTTGATGAAACTTTAAATTTGGTCTCTCTTTTAAAACTTTCTTAAGATAATTGAATAGTTTTAATTGAGTTGTGAGCTGTCTTGAACTTTGGGGAGTTTGCGATACTTGTAACTGGAATTGTCACCCTCACTTTAAGCTAGTTTTATATATGTGAGTCTATTTTGCAGGATTTCAATCATTTATTTTGCCCTGAAGGGATATTTTTTTTAATGAACTTATTTCAAAGTCTTTGATCAGTTGTGCAGAATATTCTAATGTTTGATAAATTATTTGATAAATTATTCAATTATAAATTATTCAATTAATTTGATAAATTATTCAATTAATTTCTCTGGTAAGATTGTAATTTTGGGCCCATTTTGTTCATAAAAGATTCCAAGATTATATTCTCAGAGGACTGAAAAGGTAGTATAATTTTGCATAGAAACCACGAAATTGGGAGCTCGAAGATTAAGATTTTACTGACTGGCTTTAGGCAAACCAGTTTGCTTTGTCTTTATGTCCATTTGCTATAAAGTGGGAACTAGAATTTGAAATTCAGATAGTATGGAGTAATGGGTAACATTGGATAATGCTTGAGTCTATTAAGAGGGATACTTTATGAGTCCAGGGGGGCTCTTAGAATTCTGTAACTATATGACAGGCAGTGGAAAGAAATCTGACTTTTGAAAAATTGAAGCAGGTGCAATGGTCAAAGGGTCTTAGCAAAAACGCCTGCTGATGCTTAGAACTTCCGACTGTCATGGAATTTGTTAGCAGTTTTCCTAATCCATCTGGACTCTGAAAATAATGTGGTTTGTGAGAGGGAGTAAATGCTGAGATGGGAGGAGGGGCAAGTATCACAGAAGGACTGAAAATTAGTATTCAGTTTCAGAGAGGGCTGCAAGAATTAATGGAATCATACGGGTTCATTCCAACATACCCTTCACTACCCCTAGTGATCCCTGCACCACCATAACACACAATGCAGAAAACAAAGTCTGCTCTGCCTACAGTTTCGTCCCAGATGGTTTCCATCAGCTAAATACAACCGAAGCGTTGACCGGATATAAGCAGAGTCTGCACTCCATCCAGTAGATCATTGTGACCAGTTCTTTCTCAAAGTCATGAATGTAGATTCACATTCATCTGAGACAGGCAGTTGGGATTTTTCCTTAAGATCAAGTCCACAGAGCTGTTCCAAGGATGTGACCCCGAGAATGATCCCAAGCATGTGAAATAAAATTAATATCTTTCTGTTTCAGGAAATGGTAAATGGAGATTCACTGTAGCTCTTGGTTTAGGATGTGGTTTCTGCCCTTAGGGCAGACTGCATTTTGGGGAAGAAAAAAATTGGCACAAAGAGGAACTAAATAGATAAGTAGGAAGTGTGAAGCCAGGTAACAGCTGGAACTTAACTGCTAACACATGAGAAGTGCAGGTTCTCCCTTATAGTCCAGGGCAATAGCTATTCCGGCTTCTCTTTAGTTACCCAATTTGCTGGTTTGGAAGCAAATGGCTGCCTCTCTTAAGAGGCAGCTCAAGACTTCTTAGGACACTTTCTACGGATCAACCCTGGTCGGTCCAAATTAGACTCACTTTCCCCGACACATAAAGACTGGTAAAACAAGCAAATACTTTTCAAAGCATTGCTCTAATTTTTAAATTAATGTTCCAAATGATAAATACAGTTATTAATCTCCAAATAAGTCATAAAATTATAAAACATCCTATCTTTCACTTAGATTAAGTTCTTAATGGGACTTACCATCCGCTTTCTTGTGGGGACCAGCAGGAGCCAGACTTCTTCACAAAGTCACAGTTGGGGCCTCATCAGAAAAGGATGCAGTCACAAGTTTTATTTGGTCTGGAGAGGAATTATTACAAAAATGAGTCTGTGAATATAATTGTCACAATATTAATATTCTTGAAAGTCAAAGAGTAACATCACGCAGAACTGTAGATCCCCAAATCCTGAAAAATAACATTCTTTCCATCCTTAATCCACCTTCCTACCCACAGCTTTATGCTGGCTGGCAAAGGTGGATCTCAAAACAAAGGAGGCAGCTCTACCATCTGTGACATCGCAACTGCATAACTACACAGGTGTTTCTTTTCACAAATCTTATCTCTTTGCAAAATAGCAGCAGCAGCAGCTCTCCTGCCAGTCTGTGAATGTTCAGGGGCCTCTCTCTTTTTCTCCTTTCCCTATTATTTAAAAATATTAAAAAAAAAAAAAAAAGAAAGGAGAAAAAGAAAACAGAAGTCTAGCTTCTTTGACTATTTATTTCCAAGTTTATTTCCATCCTGGCTGGTCATTGAACTTGAAGAGTCTACATAAGTAGATGGAGTCCCACCCAAAGTGTTTAATGGTATTCATTTCCTCTAACAGGAGCCTGGAAGTGAAATTTATGTCAAGTTAGCTAGTCCTTGAGAACCATGGTGAAAGAAGAGGAAGAAAGCTGGTGTTGACCGTGCCCATTATAAAGTAACCAGTCCTTGTCGCCAATTGTAGGGGCAACATTACAACATCAGGCTCACCATCTGCATAGGTACTTTATTGGTGTTAGCAGGCACACAGACACACCAGGCGGGGCTGGGCCCTGCTGGGGGTGCCAGGAGGCAGGTGAGCCCCACCCCCAGGAATCGCTTATTCTCTGGGTGCGCTCATACTTGTGCGCATCCTCTAGCTCGTGCTCTCTGTGCTCCTCTATCCCTTCTCTCCCAGGCCCAGGTGTGAACACTCAAACGTGCACACCTACCGACTGCACAATCATGGAGGCAATGCAATACTACAGGTATCACAGGCGAAGGAAGGAAAAAGCCTGACTAACCAAGCGCAGGATTTCTGAATATAATGAGGCTAATAGAGCTGAATTTTGACTTTTAAAAACATCTCTAGCATCAGTGTTTTGCTGTCTTTTTTTTTAGTAACTACAGTAAATAAGATAGGTAGAGAGATTATGAATAGACATCAATAATATCACACTTGAATTAAAGTTTTATAAAACCCTTGCTTTTACTATAGCTGATGCATTCCCATATTTTCTGTTCCACTTTCACTTTTAAACTGCAGACCCAGAACAGTTTATGTTGTGTGAGAACAGAACACAGCTTGCCTTTTGAGTCAAGATCTAAAATACCTCAGAAAACTAGTGACTAAATTCATTCTCCCCCTCTCCCCCTTCTCCCCCTCCCCTTTCCTTCTTCCCTCTTCCCTCTCCCCTCCTTTCTCCTCCCCTCCCCGCTTCCCTCCCCCTATCCCTTCCCCTCCAGTTTTCATGGGACTCAGTAGGATCTTCACCAGGCTGCTTTGCTCTTACTTTGTCCAAACCGGGCCTCTCAAGGCCTGGTCCCTGCTTCTGCCTCTCTCCTTCCTTCATTCTGAAGTAGTCTCTTTCATAGAAGTAAAGCCCAGTCACTCTAAACAGAATGTCTGTTCCTCCAAGATGTGACTCCCCCTGCTCCATGGCTTTAGTCTTGTATGGACTAAAGCTTTAGGAAAACAAAATCAGAAAGGTTTACAAACTTTTCTGTAAATGAATGGGAGAAGAGTAGGCAAGGGGGGGGGGTGATGGAAAGAGATGGGGTAGATGCCTTAATAGCTCAGAGTTACTGGCAGCATTGTCTGCTTAATCAGATGAGCTTTCAAGGGAAGAGCTGTGGCAGATGGGAATCAGGGATATTTAATATGATTCTGGTCTTTGTTAAAGGATGATTTTCAAGAAAGAACCAAGCCATGGCTATCACACGGACATCAAATAAGCACACGGTAAGGATCTTATTTAACTCAAAATGAGGGAACCAGGCAGATGTTATAACCTGTTCAATGGAGAATCCCAAGAAAAGACAAATGGCAGATTATGAATATTAAATTATGGTCCAGATGGAGGCAAAACTAGCTTCTTCCTCAGCAGGGGAGGGAAGTTAAGTGAGTATCTCTATACAATTTGTGTTTCTAGAAGCAAGAGTTATTTTGCAGTGTAAAAGAATTGAATTTTCTAATTATCTGAATTATCTAAAAGGCAGAGCTGTAAAATAGCTTCCTTCACATCAAAATCTATCAAGGTATGTGCTAGACTAGATAATGCATAGCATTCCATCAAAGCTCAACGTTTTCACTTCACCCTCCACTAACAAGAATTCAGTGTGTGGTGAGGGTTAGAAATAAATAAATACATCTGTGCTATCCATTTCCGTTTAGAATTGAACTGTCAGTTGGTATGAAATGACAGCTTGGATTGGTTGCTTTCTCCAAAACTAAACGGGAAGACAGACCTGAGAACAAAGCGAGCCCAAGTAGCAGTAGGGGGCAGCAAAGTTCCATTCTAGAGAAAGCAGCCTTTGCCTTCACTACTGCAGCCATCAGAAAGAAATTTATAAATAAAAGTATTTACTTGGAGTCCCTGGATGTTTAAGGAATCCATAAATCCTCCTGAGATTGTGTGCTCAAAATTGTCATTTGGGCATTTTTCTGGAAAGAAACTTTTTTGTTGTTTGTTTTCAGCGTGATGAAAGCTGCGAAGCATGTCTCTTAAATATTGGAAATTCCAGGTGCTGATTATTATAGTAACCGGTTGATTGGCAATTATTTCAAGTTAAAAACAACTGAGAGTTTATTAGTTTGAACCCTATCATCCTGCCATTTTATAAGACCAAAAAAGAGATGAATAGTTACAATTTCTCCAAGTTCAGCTGATAGGTAGATAAATAGGTAGGTGGGTAGGCAGATAGCTAAGTACGCAGCTAAAGGGGCACTTCTGAACCTCCAAGCCTGCATGGGCTAAAGGGTCTGGCCTTCTATAACTACAAAGACAAAGCAGACTTTGTGTGGAAGAACAAGTAGAGAGAGAAGAAAGCATAATAATTTCTCAATAAAACACCCAAAGTTACCCATCCTCTCATGATGAACAAGGCTTACCTGAAGCAGGATGAGTCTCAAGTACCTTCTGGTGGGGAAGCACAAGAAGTGGGGTGGGGGAAGAGGCCAGGCAAGTCTGGAATGATAGAAGCAAAATCAAAGTATAAATCAAGGCAACCTGCCTTGTCAGCCTCCCCACGGGTCTCTCTTACAAGTGTCTCTACAGTTTTTACCTCCATGTGTCTCCTTCAAGTCCCCCAATTCTGTGGTGCAAGTCCAAAGCAGAGAAGCAAGTGTGCGCTTCTTCCCGTGTCTCCCCACAAGCCTGCTGTGTTAGATAGCTTCACCTGGCTGCTTAGTTCTGTGCCCATTTCCCGTAACCAGCCCAACCCAGCTGCCATGTAAATGGGACCAGGAACATGTCTCTGTAACAGATTCCTGATCCTCACTTCCCTACCCATGTTCTGATACAGCCAATGCAGTGTTCAGATAATATCTGCAATCAACTGCCATTTCCAAGTTGAAGTTTTTGAAAATGAACTGTTGGATTCCAATTCATCCTAAGAACTTGTGGGATCAGTTCCCCCCAAAAGGTCAAGTGGACTTTACTCAGTCGATCCAGATAGACCTTTCACGTTGTCACTTTGGTAAATGGAAATAAGGTCAGTCAAAACCCTATGGGCCTGGGGAAGACGCAGCTTCCATTACTCGAAGAATACAGGTTATACTCAGCTCAGAGTGATGAAAATTCTGGAAGCCAAGGAACTCTTGTTCCCTAAGCTACAGTCCTTGGTCATTTCCTAATCCAAAAAGAGAGAGATGGTCGCTCCCTAAGCATTTGCCCTTTTTGCTAACAAAAGAAATATTCTCTGATCCTTTTTAAGACCTAGAAAATGTAGTTTTGGGGCAGATCATCCAGATGTAGGTTTACCTGTAAACATGTCCATCTGAAGAATGCATTTTACACTCAGGTTAAAGATATAGTCATGCAGCTGGGCATGGTGGCACATGCCTGTTGTCCAAGCGCTGGGAGGAAAGGGGCCAGGGATCATTTGAGTTTGCGGGTTCGAGACTACCCCAGGCAACAGAGCGAGACCTGGTCTTGAAAGTCAGAAGGAAAAAGACAGAAACCAAATGGTTTTACTAATATATGGACAACCAAAAGAAAGTACACAACTGCGGGAGGGGACCAGCTGGAGTGGCCAGGGAGGGGGGGTGGTGGGGGACCCCCAGGGACCATAATGATGTGAAATATATATATATATAAATAATTTAAAATAAAAGAAAAGTAAAGAAAAAGCAGCCTGGTGCAGTGGCGCTTACTTGTAATCCCAGCTACCTGGGAGGCTGAGGCTGGGAATCACTTGAGTTTGTGGGATTGGGCGAGACCTAGTCTCAAAAAAAAAAAAAAAAAAGAAAAGATGAAGTCATGCCTGCCTTGGCAGGTAAAGTTGCCCCTTCTCCTGGGGCCAACACTCCCTTCGCCTGCTGAAAACAGAACCTGCACAGTCATCATAGTTCCTTCCTACATCTTATTAAATATATATATATATATTTTTTTGTTTGTTTGTTTGTTTTGTTTTTTGGCTAAACTTTTTGGTGCTGTTTTAATTATTCATCCAGCTAAGTAGAACCGGAGGGGTGGGGGATTTTCCTCTATGCCCTGACAGCCTCACTGTTTAATTGCAGTTGTCTCTCTCCACACTGAACAGAGAGAACCATGTCACCATTAAGACCATCACTCCATCCTATTCTGGGGGTGGGGAAAGGGATCTCAAGGTGCCTGGCCTGAGAACCACAGCCTCAGAATCTCTTGGGGAGCTTATTTAGCTGTAAGTCCTTAGGTCCCTGGCCAAGCCCCAGAACTAAACTTTTGAAGGGGTTGATTAAGGAACGTGCACTGGAAATGTAGATTCCCCAGTGACCAGTCAGAAAAGAAAGAAAAAAAAAAGTAAATAATCCCAGGAGGTGGGAGGAAAGAACACAGACCTCAGAGAGAGCTGAGATCTAGCTCTGAAATCAAAGCACATTTGTGAGAATGGTAAAGTCATGACTATTTAAATATAGAAGGGACACATGTCAAAGGTTTTATTCAACTCATTAATTTGTGATGGAACCATTAGACAGCACAGCTGATTCCAGGAACATTTGAGAAAAAGATTTTCTATCATCTACCAAGAAAAGCACTTGCAAAACAAAAAGAGAATGTTACACTAAGATTGCAAGGTATCTGGCTAATATCCTACAAGCGAATAAAACCATAACCTTTGGGGTTATCTTTTCCACCAGATAGAAAAATACAAATTAACATGCAACTTCACAGTCTCTAGCCTATAATCAAATAATAAATAGCAAAGTCGAACCAGATATTTTGTCCTAGAAAACTAAATACTCCTTGGATGGACTTGTTAAATAATTCCGCAGTGTAACTTTATGTCCCCCCCCTCCCCTCAGTATGACTTTGAAAGGACATGCAGCCCAACTTTTCAGCTGATTTCCTAATTTTAAATCATTTTTTTAATAATGAAGACAGCAGAACATGAAATGCATGGACACTGCTGCTCTGAGTGAGAAAGTTAGGGCTGGGACAGACATATTCACAAAGAAGAACCAATTAATTCCAAGGGAGGAGAAAACTGTCTGCTGTTCAGAATTCATGCGTATCCTCCTTGGATTTACTTTACACATTAGCTACAACCACTTCCTCCTGCTTTTTAAATAAGTGGTTTGTCATCTTTGTAGTTATTTGGCTTGCCAACTAGTCATTTCTCTCAGAAATTTATCCTGAAAGTTTGCTAAAGTTCTCACTTTTTTTTCTTTCTTTTAATCTAAAACTCAGGTACTTTGTTTAAACATCAGGAATATTCTCTGATTTTGGTGAAACAACTGTCCACCCTGAGGATCAGACTTTGACCATTAAGAAACATGAGCTAGAAAAGAAAAACCACTTGCCTTGTGTTCCAACCAACCTCAATATGTTTTCATGACAGCGCTTGGCATCTGAGGCAAAGTCTGGAAATGAGTATCTGTCTGAATAAACATTTGAATGTAGTTCATTCAGCAGCTCCTTCATTTCCTTTCCAATCCTTCGACCAACTTCAAGTCGAATTAAAATTTATTTTATTTCTTTTTTTTTTTTTTGGAGACTAGGTCTTGCTATATTGCCCAGGGTAGTCCCGATCTCACGGACTCAAGAGATCCCCAGCCTTAGCCTCCCAGGTAGCTGGGATTACAGGCACCTGCCACCATGCCCGGCTGCTTTTTCAAGATCAGGTCTCGCTATGTTGCCCGGGGTGGTCTCGAACCCGCAAATTCAAGTGATCCTGGGCCTCTTGCCTCCCAGCACTTGGACAACAGGCATGTGCCACCACGCCCCATGGAATTAAAATTTAGTCATTTTTGTAAACTCACCTTTCAATGGTTATCTTTAAGATCAATTACAGAGTTTTTTCTTGTACTGCTTTGAACTGGTCCTTTGGGAAAAAAAAAAGCAAGGACTTGCCTTTTTTCAATGAACTTATTTAAAAAAATCACTCCTTATTGATCAGATTTACTATTTCTTACGTTACTGATAACAATAACTATTAATTATTTTTTAATTTGGAAGAAATATTTTACTCCAAAATAACTTTATTGAGGTATATCTTACCTATCATAACATCCACCAGTTGCAAAATATCACCAATATTCTTTTTTTTTTGGAGACTAGATCTTGCTGTGTTACCTGGGGTAGTCCCGATCCTGCGTACTCAAGAGATCCCCAGCCTCAACCTCCTCGGTAGCTGGGATTACAGGCGCCTGCCCCGTGCGCAGCTGCCTTTTCAAGACCAGGTATCACTACACTGCCTGGGGTAGTCTCAAACCTGCTAACTCAAGTGATACTGGGCCTCTTGCCTCCCAGCGCTTGGACTAGGTGTGTGCCACCATACCCCGCCAAATTAAAATTTAGTCATTTTTGTAAAGTCATCTTTCAGTTGTTATCTCTAAGATCAATTGCAGAGTTTTTTCTTGTACTGCTCTAAACTGGTTCTTTTTAAGAAAACAAGGACTTGTCTTTTTTCAATTTAATTAAAAAAACATTCTTCATTGATCAGATTTACTATTTCATATGTTATTGATAACAGCAGCTTTCATTTATTTTTTAATTTGGAAGAAATATTTTACTTCAAAATATTATGATATTACTTACAATATCCACCAGTTGCAAAATATCACCTTTTTTTTTTTTTTTTTTGAGACTAAGTCTCTCTATATTGTCCGGGCTCATCTCGAACCTGTGGACTCAAATGATCCCTAGCCTCAGCCTCCCAGATAGCTGGGGTTACAGACATGTGCCATCACATCCGGCTATATCACCAATATAATTTTTTTTTTTTAATTTAAACTAGGTCTCTCTAATTTTTGCCTGGGTAACTGCAGGCTCACGTTGCCGGGGTACCATGGACTCCAGCAATCCCCAGCCTCAGCTTCCCAGGTAGCTGGGATTACAGGTGCATGCCACCATGCCCAGCTATTTTTGGGGGACTAGGTCTTGCTATGTTGCCCCAGGAGGGTCTCGAACCGCAATCCCCAGTCCCAGACGTGACTTCATAGGCTATTGCTTACAGGCACACACCACTGTGCCCGGTTTATATTACCACCAATATTTTAAGTAGCATTTATAATTATCAAAAGGTGGA
This sequence comes from Uropsilus gracilis, assembly GCA_004024945.1. Classification (NCBI taxonomy): domain Eukaryota; kingdom Metazoa; phylum Chordata; class Mammalia; order Eulipotyphla; family Talpidae; genus Uropsilus; species Uropsilus gracilis. The sequence goes on along the minus strand of PVHY01005741.1, from coordinate 64,495 downwards.
AACAGGTCAGCAGGGACAAGCTAGGATCCATACCCACAGGAGGGGCGTTGGTGGTAATGGGGATGTCCTGTTGTCCCTGAACTTACCTAGTGTTTGTTCACTCTTGTTTTCCCTGAACTGGCCCAATGCTGTACTCCTGTGACCCAGGAATTTGTTTCGTCATGAAGAAAAGCCAGGTGTGTTGATTGTAGAAGGTGAACCAGAATCAACATGTTGCAAGAAAGGGGAGTGACAGTGGTATCAGAGCCTGGAGAAAGAATGCCAAGGAGCCTCTGGTGTCCTAAGCAGGGGGACCTTCATCCAATGAAAGGAGAATGAAACTGATGGAGAAATGGGGAAAGAAAGCAAACTATGTCTGTAGTGAGTGTAGCCAGGGAGTGAAGGAATAAAAGATCATAACCGTCTCCGAGAGGTCATGGACCCATCACATTGCTCAACTTATCCTTGACTTGTGGAATTATTGTTGCTATAAAATAAATGCAAGTGCTCATGAACAAAAATAGGTGAAAACAACACAAATGCCCATCAACCAATGAATGGGTAAACAAAATGAGGCATGCACGTACAATGGAACATTGTTAAGCCTTAAAAAGGAAGGAAATTTTGACACGAGCTACGTGCTACCACAGAGATGAACTTTGAAAACATTCTTCCAAGCAAAATAAGTCAGTCATAAAGGGACAAATGTTGTGTGGTTCTGTATCTGGATCCCTCCATTTTGTAGCAGAAAACACCCCTCGACTAGAAATTAGGAATAAGTGACTTAATCTCTAACTACTGAATACTTTCCTTCTTAGCACTGTTTACTCACTGAATTACACTTCCTCTCTAGGACTGTTAACTCTCTGAATTGCACCTTCCATTCCTTCTTTGTGATTAACTGTTAACTGCCTTCACCTGCATTCCTGGGACCTTGGAGAATGGATCGTTAACAATGCTAATAAAATTCTCTGTGAATTTGTGAGTTGATGGTGGTGTCAGAAACAAACATCTGCTGATCACTGCGAAACCCCTTGCTGGGAAAATCACAGACATTGACTCCTGTCACCTCAGACCTAGAAATTTGGAGCTGACTTCCATCATGTTCCTTCACCCCTTACAAAATTCCAGCACTCCTGCTACTCAGGGAACCTGTTGTTTGGGGATACCTGTCCTGCAGATTCTTTGATGGCCATCTCAAATAAAACCCCCTCAGGCAAAGACAATGCTCATGATTCAGAGTGTGGCTTTCTGGCATGAGTGGAAGACCCAGTTTGGTTGTTTATAGTTCCATTTCTATGAGATGCCTGGGATAGTCAACTTCATAGAAAGTAGAATGGCGTGTGAGTATTTTATGGCACAATTTGAGTCTGGAATGACAGAAATGGATGTGGAGGTGGATCTGGAGGTGGATGGTGGTGACAGTTGCACAACAATGTGAATATATTTAGTGCTACCAAACTTTAGACTAACATGGCTAAAATGGCAAATTTGATGTGTATTTTACCACAACACAGGCGGGGAAAAAAATGCCATTTCAGGTGTACAGTTCACTAATTTCTTTTTTTCTTTTTTCTTTTTTTTTTGAGACTAGGTCTCGCTATTTTTGCCCATGGAACCGTAGGCTCTTGTTGCCCAGGATACCACAGACTCAAGCAATCCCCAGCCTCAGCTTCCCAGGTAGCTGGGATTACAGGCGCGTGCCACCACGCCCAGCTATTTTTTTGGAACTAGGTCTTGCTACGGGTCCCAGGTGGGACTCCAACTGCGATCCCTAGCCCCGGCCGCTTCATAGGCTGAAGCTTACAGGCACAAGCCACCGTGCTTGGCCAGTTCATTAATTTCTAGCAATTTCACCAAATAGTACAACTATCATCATAAGTCAATTTTAGAATATGTTCATCCCTGCAGCACGATCCCTGTTGCCTATTTATACTGATCTACCTGCTGTTTCTCTAAAGTTGCCTCTCTGGATATTCCTATAAGTGGCATTGCACAAAATGTGGTCTCCTGTGCCTGACTATCACTTAGTGGAATGTTTTTGAAGTCAGTTCATGGTGCAACATGTCAGCAGTTTGTTTCTCTTCTCTGTAAATAGAACTTCACTGTGTGAATATTACATCAGTTTGTCAGCTTGTTCATCGACTGATGTTTAGTTTGTTTCCAGTTTGGGGCTACAAACACTTGTCATCATATCTACCCAGAGATTGTCTGAACTTTTCCATGCAGGCACATGAGTGTATGTATGTGTGTGTGTGTATGTGCCTACACATATATACATATGTGTGCACTTATGTATATTGCTTTCTCTAGCTCTTCAAGGTGGGTACCTCCAGCAGCAGCAATCTACTGAAGAAAAGAGGGCAACTTACTAAGGTCACCCTACTAGTTTTTCTGGAGGAACAGAAGGGTCCAACTGTCCCATAGGCAGCATGGTGACAGAGCAGGGGGTGAGGTCTAAACTCAAAGGACTGACCCATGGTTTCTCTGTAGAGTCTGCTCACTAACTCCAGCACATTGGCTCTCTGGGGATAGGTCTGGGGGGATAGACCTCACTGCAGCTTCTAAGCAGTGGTAGGGAACCTCGCAGAGGGAATTTCTCTCTCAAGGAACAACTGCCCTCTGGGAAGTTGAGAATTTGGGAGTGAGAATGAGGGACCACCAAACAGTTACTTTTCTCAGGGAATACAATTTAGACTGCATTTCCGAAGTGAAGGCCTCTGTCATGGTGGCTAAGAGCAGGCCTCTGAAATTGGATTGGCTGGACTCATAATATTCTGATGCTGTCACATCTTAGCTCTGTGGCCTTGGACTAGTTACTTGCCCTCTCTGTGTCTCAGCGTCTTCATCTATAAAGTATGGCCAATAACAGTGTCTACCTCATTGGGTTTTCATAATATATTCAAATAATACAGAGAAAAAGGATTATATGGGTAACAGGTCATAGTAAGCCCCGAATAAGTATTCATGATTTCATTATAATTAATTGCCACAGGATTATCTTTGGTGGTCTCGGAAGCTTGAAAGACACAGAGGGACCCTACATTCTCTTGGGGGACCACACAGTATAGTATGCCAAAATTTTTGCCCTGTCTTCTCTGTAACCTGTTCAGTTGTCCCTCCCTGGGATGTAAGAGCAGTAGCAACTGCTGACACTCTTCCCTGAAATGCTCCCCTCACACCTCAAGGGCAAGCGGTGCTTCAGACCCACTGCACCCATGTGGGAAATGCTCCATTTTGTGGCTTCCTCCAGGCTATCCCTTCCTACACTGAGATGGGTCCAGCCTTCTCTCAGGACTCCCCTGAACCCCTCTGCCCAGTCTGCTACCAGTCCCACCCCCTTCCCTAAGCATCCTTGCAATTAAGGCAAAGAGTAGAACCCGTTCCCCACCCGTCCATGTATACAGATTCAGTCCAGAAAGACACTAGTCTCCTTTGTGCTGAGAATTGCCAAACCCTCCTCTTCAGAGGTTAAATCTGAAACCACTGGCTTTGTCAGCTCTTCACTCTGTCTCTTGACTGGGTCAGGGATAGAGCCACGATTCTTGAACTAAATCAGTCAGATTCTTGAGAATTTGGGACTGAGACGTTCAAGGATGTAGTACATGATTTGGAAGGTCCCATGGATAGAAACTCTGAGTTCTTGAAGGGTTTTCAGGCCCGAGTTCCAGGAAGACCCACAGAATCTTTCCCTAGGTTAACACACACTCCTCTATCCTCAGGGGCCTAGACTTCCTGACTCAAGCAAGCACCCCACAAGCAGTGTGGTGCTTAGAAAGCATAGCTGGGCATAAACAACTCTTGGGCAAAGAGATCACATAGACTAGGTATGAATCTACCACTTTCTAGTGTGTGACTTCAGGCAAATGGCTGAATCTCTCTGAGCTTCCACTTCCTCCTCTAACAAGGATGATAAAATTTACTTCATAAAATTGCTCATAGGGTTACAGAGTAATGAATATGAAATAATTAGATTGGATACTTTGTTGGCATATAACTGATGACAAAAAATCATGTTATGTACTATAATTTATATACCTTCCTTTTGAATTGATCATTTATCATTATGATATTTGCATGGCTCTGAATTAGTAAGATCAATTTTTTTGCTAGCTTTGACATCCTTATGTTTCAACATCCCTTTATTTCCCATCTTTCTGTATCCTAATACTTAAAGTAGCACATTGTTATTTTTAAATTTGGTTTGATGACATTTATCTTTTCCTTGGCATGTTTAGTACACTTACATTTAATGCAATCACTGACATGGTACGGTAGTGTTTAATACTTGCTCTATTACTCCTATTATGTGGTGCTTTCAAGTTTCCACCAAAAGACTGGGATGTTTGCCAAAACCTGTCCACCTTGGTGGAACTTAAGCTTCTGTTTCCTCAGCATTGGGAAGCAACTGAAATCTGTTCATCTCCTTAGGCTCCTGGCTGCAATTTCCTATTGGGTTCCTTGAGTTTTCACTAGATGCTATTTAGGAGTCAGCCAACGACTTGAAGGGAAGGTATGTGCATAGTTATCATTCAGTCTCCTCTGTCTCGTTTCCTCTTCAAGTTGCATTCACTCTGGCAGTCTTATACTCTAGTCTCAGCTCAGTTAGATTTTTTTCCTCACCTTCACTTTTCCCACCTCCACTAGTGATTTGAAAAAATGCCCTCAGGAAAAACCAGGATGAACACAGCATGGCCACTCAGATTCTGCCTTCACTGATGGCCCTCCAACCCCCCAAACAAACAGTTACTGCTTGGTATAGTGTGTCCAGCTTTTATGATTAGTTGGTGGGAAGATAATCTGATACAATACTTTCCCTATAGGCAGAACCAGAAGCCTTACACTTTTTGCACTTAATGAGCTCATCTCCAAACTGCCTTAGAGGGGATAGCCAAAATTTTTGTTGGCAGGCAATTGATCTGATCTGAGTTTAGTCTACTGAGAATGTAATGACCTTGTACACTGGACCACCAACAATGTTATCAGACTGAAGTTTTAGATAGTTGTTAAAAATTTATGTGATCCTGAGAATATATTAATTTCAAGACAGTTATAGAGCTTAGGATTCTTCTCAAATATTGGACCTTGGTCAAAAGGACCAGAGAAATTAAGAACCCATTTAGCGAATGAAGTGATGAGAAAGGCGCATTTCTGAAAGCTGATAGAACTGATGCAATTATACAGGACAGTTATCTACAACATCATCTCTTTTGGCATGTCAACTGAGACACACCGTTGAACCTAATGTGCATGTCTTTGGGATGTGAGAGGAAACCAGAGAACCAAGAAATACCCACATAGATGGGGGTTAAGGGGGGGGGATGTGCAAACGTCATAGAGACAGTGGCCCAGGCCAGAAATCATCTTTTCCCCCATTAACATTAAAACATAAAAACATTAAGTGAGGACCTGCTGTATAGAAAAGGCTTGAAGCTGAGAAACAACAGAATGACAACCAGCACACTAGGAAGATGTAGACGGCATTGTAGAGAGATTTAAAAGAAAATGAGAACGCTAACATTTTTTATGTTAGGAAGAAATTATGCATATTGGGTGTTTCTGACAAGTGATATTTAAGAGAAGAAAGGCCTAGTTGAGTGACAGCTTTATGACTCCATTTTAAAATGTGTAATTGAGTAATTAATTTCGACTTGTGACTTTTTATAGTGACATCTAAGCTTAAGTAGAGTATAAAAACATTTAAAGTTTCCTTTATTTATAAGTTTATTAGTTTCTGTAAGAATTTAGGATTTGGATTTGCATGCTGTCAGAAAAACTTAAGTACTTGAAAAAGAAATAAATGTATTACATTTATAAATGCATTTAAAAGTGTTTGGAATGCTGTGCTAAGCTTGTAAATAGGACCAAACATTATTCAAAAGCTTCTCCAAAATTATAGCTAAAATCTGCTAGACTTATAAATAGAATAATAAAATTTGTAAGCTGAAGTTAAAAGCCTTTTAAAGGATTTCAAAACTTGTTTAAATTGAATATTGATTCTACAGACAAAATTATTAATTGTACCATTTATTAAATTGTTAATGACTAAGCTTATTAAATATTTATTTTAAATTTTTAATTGAGAGAACACTGGCTTACAATTTAGAGGTATAGGTTCACACTTCTTCAAATGTCTATCACTACATGTATTACCGCCAAGGTACTTAGTCCTCCACCATAGTCCACCATGTTCCCTCCTCACTTTGCTCTTCCCTTTCCCTCTTTAGTAATGTCAATTTTAAAGACTGATTTCTAGTTTTGTTATTGATTTAATTTTATCAGATGGCTTTTTTGCCTCTCTATAGTCCACATGTAAATGCAATCACCTGGTATTTATCTTTCTCTTTCTGACTTGCTTCACTTAGCATTAACCCCTCTAGTTGTTGAAAGTGTTTTTTTCACAGCTGTGTAGTATTCCATTATGCATCCACACCATGCCTTCCTGATATACTCATCTATCTTTGTGCACTTATATTGTTTTGAGTATGGCTATTGAAAAGTCCACAGTGAACATAAGAGTGCACACATCCCTTCAATTAGTGTTTTTTCATTCTTCAGATACATATCTAGGACAAGATAGGATGGTCTTTTCTCCTATTGAGACACGTCAGCAGAGGGGACAACAGGGATAGTACCCATGGTAACACCAAGAACAAGAGTATCCGAGGTGATCCCATGGTACCTAGGTTCTCACAGGGTCCTTAAGAGGAATGAAGAGTGAATGGAAAGGCAGAATGGAGGCTGGTGTAATAGGGAGCAAGAGGGATTTAATTCATCTTTGCTGAACTGAAGGCAAAGTAGGGAACGAGGAGTCAAGGCATATGAACAGCCTCTATAAGGTGGCGGAAGCATGAAAATGGATGCTCCTTTAGAGCCTCTGGAAGGCAATGCATTAGTATTGAAGTTTGGCGGACATCAAGAATTATACATGAATTTTTGACTATATGGAGTGCTAGTGAGTCTAACTCCCACATAGTTCAAGGGTCAATTGTATCATAAATTCCGTCTGCCAAACAGAACTGGAGGAGACCTCTGAGGAGATAGTCCATGAGTATGTAAAGGTTCCTTCTGGGCCAAATGGTCCAGGAAGAGAGACCTAGCCTTCTCAGACTTTACTCTATTGACAGTGCTATTTTTTCCAGGAAATGGCTTTCCAGTGCAGCTGAGAATGGCAAATAAAGCCCAGGGGAGGTTGGTCAAGGGAAGATTGCTCTTCCCTTGGAGTGCAGGCAGGAAAGACTCTGGGCACAGGGAATGTGAGGACACAAGGAGGTAAGGGCACAGGGAGGTAAGAATACTGGGAGGTGAGGGCACACGGAGTTGAGGGCACTGGGAGATAAGTAAGGACACAGAGTGTGAGTACAGGATGTGTCCGTGTGAGGGCAGGACAAAGACAAACCTGGTGGGTGGCAAATTTCGACAGGCAGCTTGGGCCCAGGTGACACATACGAAATATTTACTGAATTCATTTTGGAAACAGAACACATGAAAGTTGTTTGGTTTGTGAGCTCACTCAGAGATCAGAGTGGTGATGGATTCCTGTCATTAAACCTCAGTTACAGGAGACCCTAATTTAAATAACAATGAACCTTCAGCTCATAGAGGGGAGAATTAGTGGTTAAAAAATACTCCAGCTATCACTCACAATAGCTCTCGGCTAAGATGCCCATAAACATCAACAAAAGAGCGTATATATTTAACTGATGACCGCTGTCTTCATTAGAGGCATGTAGTATATGAAAAAGGCATTTAAAAACATGCATCACTAATGTTGAGTATAAAAAAGCATACCCAAGCATAATTATTTTGCCGGGATCAATAAATACTCATCCCAAGTGCTAAATGCACTAAGAGGGACAGAAGCCATCAGATAAATAAACCAGCATGTTATTATTACCTACTGATGTTCCATTTACTAATACACGTCAGTTAGTCTGTGGACTTTATCCAACACATACACAGACTATTTTTTTGTTTGAAATTCTCAGATCTCCTGTGGAAATTTCCCTTCCATCACTGTCTTAAAAGGATGAAAATGAAACAACTTTAAACAAAATTTCCAAATTATAAGTCATCAAAAGCACAAGTCTGATCACATTTAAAATCTTTACCCAGAAGGGAAATTACTGCCAGGGCTTAGGTGAGCTTAGAAGGTCTCTTCACACTCCAGCAGCTCAAATTGTTCCCAACCTCCTCCTGCCATACTGGAAACCAAGTTGGTTCAAGTCTCTGCGATTTCATAAACAAAGGTTCCCAAGATTAAAAGGATACCTAGAAGATACCAGAAGGACCAGTGAGTCTTTTTCTGGAGCTGTTATCCACTAGGGTCAACAGGCAAATACAAAGAGAGGAACATGGGGCTTTGAGTCTGACAAAATGACCAGATCTGGAGGAAGCAGTGTTAAGAAGAAAGTACAGTATCAGAGCTTGGACCCCAAACAGCACGGTGAGACCTCACATAGGAAACATTCCAGGCACTTTTTTTTTTTTTTTTTTTTTTTTTGAGACTAGGTCTTGCTATTTTTGCCTGTGGAACCACAGGCTCACGTTGCCCGGGGTACCACAGACTCAAGCAATCCCCAGCCTCAGCTTCCCAGGTAGCTGGGATTACAGGTGCGCGCCACCACACCCAGCTATATATTTTTGGAACTAGGTCTTGCTATGTGCCCCCGGCGGGATTCAAACCACCATCCCTGGCCCTGGCCGCAGCTTCCTAGGCTGCCGCTTATAGGCATACACCACCATGCCCGGCCCCCAGGCACTTTTTTAATCACAGGGAACAAACATCTCCCCAAAGGGTCCTCCCTCATACCCCTAATTCACCCCAGTATAAAGCAATTTGCTGCAATTCTCTGCTCTGGAAGCATGCGCAGCCTCTGTACCTTAAAGCAGTTTTCAGAAAAACCACAACAGTCACAACATGGACTATTCTGCATTCTACTGCAGCTGCTTCCAGAGAGGCAGTCTCTGAACCTCCCCCTGCCCCACCGATAACTGTCACCCTGAACCCCTGATAGTATCCTTTCCTACGGGGGTTTGTTTCTTTTTCAGTTCGAAGACGCACCCCCACTGGAAATGAACAGTGCAAGACCCTATGTGCAAATATTTGCAAATATTTTTTTGAAATGATGCACATTTAACAAATTCAAGTCAAATCCAGGAACAGACTAGTTGGTTGGTCTCAGCTGGTCCCTGACCTCCATTGGTTCTGAATGAACCATTCAGAAATGGTTCATTTCTGAAATGGGAGCAGGATGAGGATACCAGCTACTCCAACAGGAAGGTTAGTTTCCTTGAACTTAGCAGCCCGAAGGAAATGCCCAGGCTTCATGGAGGATGGGGGTTTCTCTCACCCTGTAAGTGAAAGATCTTCGTAAGGGCAAGATGTAGGATCTGGAAATCAGTGAGGAGGAACCCTGATCCACCACGGGGCAATTCTTCCCCAGTAATTCTGAAACTAGAACCAGGAAGATGTACATCCAGCGCAAAGCTTGAGAGGGGCTGCCGTCTCCTTTCACCCTATGCAGAATAGGGGGCAGGACCCCTCTCCACTACCTCTTTTCACTCATAAGCCTCTCATCACAAGAAATCAAAGAGGAACTCCAAAAGCCAACAACACATCTGTGCTGGCTTTGTGCAGCCCTGATGCTGTCAGGGGCATGGGGCAGGGGTGGGCAGTGGGGTGGGGTGGAGTCTGTATCAGACAGTTCCACGTCTGAGCGAAAAGTGTCCAGAGATGAGGGTGTGAATCGGGTGGGGGTAGAAGTTAGAAAGTGGATATTGGGCAGTTGGGTCTCTGTGGCTGCCGACAGAGTTTCCCCTGGGGCACTCAGATCAGGCCTGAACCCGAATAGAAATAAGGCAGTGTTGTGCACAGCAGGTGCCCCTGGGTGACCCATGGAGCTGGAGCCATTCTCATCCTGGTTGCTGGGCAGGAGCTGAGTAGTCCATAGCGAGGACTCAGGTGAGAGAAGCACAGTTCAGGTCTGAGTCCTCCTGATTGCCCCCTGCCACCTCTGCCAGCTCATCGGGGCTATCGGTGATGTTGGGCTCGCTGGAGCACTGCCGGTGGGGTTGGGAGAAGCTGGGAGGCAGCAACAGGCACTTGTCCTCCCCACCAGGCTCCTCCCCGAGGCCTGGATGCATCATGGTGGCCATGGCTAATAGCTGGATGTCCGAGTGGGCGTTGGCTACCGTGTGCCGCCGGACACTGCCACACTTCTCTAGGTAGGCCTCCCCCTCCTGCTCCGTCAGGGGGGTCAAGGCCATCTCGTTCAGGGGTCGGCTGATGGTGGCTGTAGGCGAGCCGTAGTTCAGAGTTACCTTGGACCTGATTCTGGAATGGCGCCGGCCTGCAAGAGAAAAACCAGTCAAGGCTGTAATAGGGGAGGCAAAGGTGAAGGTCAAGAGTTCCTGAATAGCCAGGCACGGTGGTGCATGCTTGTAAATAGCAGCCTAGGAAGCCATGGCTGGGGCCAGGGGTCGCGGTTCGAGTACCACTGGGGGGCACGTAGCGAGACCTAGTTCCAAAAAAATATAGCTGGGTGTGGTGGCGCATACCTGTAATCCCAGCTACCTGGGAAGCTGAGGCTGGGGATCGCTTGAGTCCGTGGGACCCTGGGCAACGTGAGCCTGCGGTTCCATAGGCAAAAATAGTGAAACCTAGTCTCAAAAAAAAAAAAAAAAAGTTCCTGAATAATTTTGGGGGAAAGGCAGACAGGGACTCCCCTTCCAAAAACAGCTTTAGGGGGAGCATTGCTGTAAAGCAAAGGAGGAACTCAGTGATGGCTAAAGACGTCACTTGCAATTTTGCTTGTTTATGCCAGTTGCTGCCCCCATCCACCCTTGCCCCAGGGGTCACACCAAGGGGTCACACCAAGGAACTTTCCTGAATAGATTAAGTTCAAGGTAATCTCCTCTCCCAGCTGCTGCCCAAGTTTCAATGGATTTGCCCTGAATTCCTCTTCCCTTAGAGAACCTGGGTGTTGCTGGATCAGCTTCCAACAGAAGCCCTCTGGCTCCACCAACAGATGTGGTCTTGGTAGTGCCAAAAGCTAATGTGCAAAAGAGCCCACAAGCTTATGCAGAGAAGACAGTAACCGGGGTCTCAACTTCCAACACTAAGGCACTTGGTCACCCTACAAGCTGCCTTGACCTAGGAGTACCCATACTCCTCCCACCTTCACCATGGAGTTAGCTCCAAGTATCACTTGCTGGCTTGGAGTGGACAGAATTTATTACTGACACTTTTTTCCTCTTTAGAGTAAAACTGGAGTTACATGATGTGCTGTGTCTTCACACATACATACACAATGTGTGTGATGCACAGACACACATGTATAAAAACAAGATAACCTATACATTCAAATGCTACTAGTACTTAGTTTCTGAAATGAACAGCAATTTTCTTTCTTTTTTTTTTTTTAAATTTTAGAGACTAGGTCTCACTATGTTGCATGGGGTAGTTCTAATCCCATGGACTGAAGTGAGCCCTAGCCTCAGTCTCCCAGGTAGCTGGGATTACAGGCACATGTTACCACATTCAGCTATTTTTTTGAGACTATGGCTCGCTATGTTGCCTGGGTAGTCCCGATCCCACGGACTCAAGTAATCCCTAGCCTCAGTCTCCTAGGTAGCTGGGATTACAGGCGCACGTCACCACATCCAGCTATTTTTTTTTTTTTTTTTGAGTCTAGGTCTCGCTATGTTGCCTGGGATAGTCTTGAAAACGTGGACTCAAGTGACTCCTAGCCTCCACCTCCCAGGTAGCTGGGATTACAGGTGTGCACCGCCCCACCTGGCTTTGAACAGTGATTTTTAAAGTTTCTCCCTTAACTCTTTTTAAAATATAATTTCCAAATCTCAGCCCATGTGCATGCACATCTTTAATGATGAGAAGGCATATGGACTGAGATTTGGAAATTATATTTCCAAAATCTCAATCTGGGCTATGGAATGCCAGGACCCCTTGGGCCCTTCCATGTCTGTAGTCCTCAGAGTGAATATGTCCTGTGAAGGTGAAGAGCGGGGACAAGGATGGAGTTGCTTTCAAGTATACTTGCATGCTGGGGTTGGGTGACACTAAAAAGAGGGGTCATCAAGGTGACAAGAAAAGCACCATCAGTTCAAGTCCATGAAAGCCTTTAAGAGTGGCGGGTACTGAGGACTTTGCAGGCATGAATTAAGCCCTCTCCATGCAGTGAGGTACTATCATGGCCCCCATTTCACAGATGGGGATGCTAAAGCACTAAAGGCTTAAGTCACCTTCCCAATGTCACATAGAAGAGGCAAGGCTGCTATGAAGACAGGTGCCAGTCTCCAGAAACCAAGTATCTTGCCAGGTGAGCCCCAACACCATCTGAAGGAAGGAAATCCAAGAGCACTGGGGAAGTGGGAGAAGAACCAAGACAGTCAAGGAAGCGAAGTGCAGGGAAAAGATGTGTCAGCACATGTATCAGCAGCAATACCTGATTCCTCGGACCTCACCTTTTCCCATCTTCACAAAGACTGCAGTCCCTAACTAGGGCAAGGGCCATGGATTCCTGAATGTCCTTGACCCCAAGGCGATCTCCTCTTTCCCTTCCAGAGATGTCCTTGCCTATTCTCAGCCCAGGGGCTGCATGCATCAGCATGGGAGCTGGATGCAGACCTCAGGGAGGCAGAGGAGGTGAGGGCAGAGGGCTGGGGAATGGGTGGGTTCTGTCCAAGGACTCTTTCTACTTTTCAATCACCCCCTGCCTGCCAGAGCACACCTCTCCCCACCTTCCATGTACCCACCCCATACCCATTGTCAAACCTTTCTTTCCACAGCTGCAACAGCCCCAAGACCCTGAGGACTGCAAAGCAAACACATGCCTCTTTCAGAGGTAGAGACAGAGAATGGCCTGGCAGCATAGATCTCCCCTGGATGCTCTGACAGAAAGTTGGAGGACACAGCTCTTAAAGGAAAGCAAATACTCTCTATAGACTGGCCTCAGACACTCAGTCTGGCAGCTCTAGTTGACTCTCAGAGCCCCCTGGAGGACCCTAGATACTCTGCTCAAAGATGTCACTGCAAAGAGACTGGTCACAGCCTTCTATACTCACAGGCAGAATTCTTGTCAGGTGGTTTCACAATGTCCAGAAGTACACAGACAGAGACTCACATATACAAACAATGCCAAAACAGTGAAACAATCAGGAGTGGTGGTGCGTGCCTGTAATTCCAACTATTTGGGAGGCAGAGGCTAGGAATCACTTTAGCCTATGGGTTTGGGGCTATCCTGGGCAACACAGCAAGACCTAGTCTCAAAAAAAAAATAGCCAGGTGTGGTGGCATGGACCTGTAATCCCAGCTACCTGTGAGGCTGAGGCTAGGAATCACTTGAGTCCATGGGTTTGGGACCACCCTGGGTAACACAGTGAGACCTAGTCTCAAAAAAAAAAAAAAAAAAAAGCAACAGTGAAACCTTAAGCTTAGGACAGGCAAGCTAGTGGTTGGCAACAATGATCTCTCATAACCAAATCATAGTATATAGAATCTAGAGTTTACTGAGTGTTCCCATCCGCTGTCTCTTCTGAGTCCTAATCTCCTGAAACACCGAGGCTGCTCTCATGAGCCCCACTGCTCAGGTGGGGAAGACTGAGGCCCAGCCCAGCTCTTTCAGGTTCTAACTAGCAGCATTTAGACTTTTCCCAATAGGCTGCTGCCCTTGGAGACAGCTGCCTCCCTCTCTTTAGTTGGAAATAGCAAACACTGGACCCCAGCAGGAGCCAGTGAGAGGCTGAGTCATCACCCCCTCTTTGGAGAAGAACAAACAGCAGACACAATGCCAAGGGCCAACCGAGGCAGGACAATCTAGGGCAGGCATTGACAGAGGCGCACTTGGAAGCACGAGCACATGTACCCTCCGATCATGCATTTCTATAATGTTCCTACACTTTTACAATAACCATGCATTACTTTTATGATCTGAAAAATCGATAACAATAAAACTGGAGCATCAGAAGAGTTCAGAGCAGCAAGGACCCCATTAAAAAATCATCCTAAAGAAAAGCCCCTGGAAACAATTCATTCATCTTGTGCTGTGGGTCGAAAGCAAGCACTTGGGAGTGGCAGTTGGCAAACCCTTGTCATGGCCCAAACCCTACCAACAGCAAAGCAGGAAGCTGGGGGGAGACATGTTAGAGGGAGCATTTATGTGCAAATTGGGGGTGGGCTCAAGTTTGCTGGGATGGGTGGCAGATGGCAGGAGCAGAGGCTTGTGCAGGGGGCAGAGACCAAGGGTAGGCAGGAGCTACTTCATTTCTATGGGTGACCAATAATAGGCTATGGAGTGGGAGACCTGGAGAAGGATTCAGTTTGTAAAGGGGAGTACCTGGGAAGAAGTGGTACTAATGTTAAATTTTACAAGACTTGCTACATGCAGACTGGGTAAAGGAAAAAGGAAAAGAAAAAGGAAAGAGCTGGAAGAAAGGCTGGGCTTGGAGAACACAGGGTAAGCTGAGGGCATGAGGGATCAGGACAGCATTTCTGGAGGAAATGAACATTCAGGCCCAACCTGGTAGAATGAGCCTGGAAAGGTAGCTCATCTGGGTGCCAGGTGCCACCCAACTCTTTCACTTTAGTCCAGTAGCCCAGAGCCCCCTGGAGGGATCAACAGGCAGCAAGATGACAAGAGGGGCCACGAGCAGAGCTCACAGGCTGAGCCACAGAGAAAGGTGGTGCCTGTTCTCTTTCAACAAGCACTTCTGGAGTGACAACTTGCAAAAATCTGTGTTTGTTGTGAGGAATAGAAATGCAGATCCGAGAGCCAGGCATGGTGGTGCATGCCTGTAATCCAAGTGCTGGGAGGCAAAGAGGTCAGGGATCGCTTGAGTTTGCAGGTTCAAAACTACCCCGGGCAACATAGCGAGACCTGGTCTCAAAAAAGCAGCTGGATGCGGTGGCGGGCGCCTGTAATCCCAGCTACCTGGGAGGCTGAGGCTGGGGATTGCTTGAGTCCATGGGATCGGGACTCCCTGGGCAACAGAGCAAGACCTAGTCTCAAACAACAAAACAAAACAAAACAGAAAAAGAAATGCAGATCTGATACTGAGCCTGCCAAAGGGACTGCACTCCTTGTGTGTATGTGTTGGTGGAGGAAGCATGTGTATGCATGTAAGAGTATGTATGTATGTATGTATGTATGTATGTGAGATTGTGTACATTATGTGTGTTGGGGGGCAGGTAGTGTCTTAGGAGCAACTGTTAACTGAGCATCTATTACAGCCTAAGAAATGTATCAGAAAAAGATGCTTCACCAACATGATCTCCTGCTGAGCATTCCACAGTACAGGGTCCTGAAGTTGAGCTGTGAAATAAAATAACCACATCACAGCGAGCAATGGAACCAGCATTCAAGCCTGGGGCAGACAGCAGAGGCCTGCTTCTGACCACTGGAAGCCTGCACACAGGTAACTATTAAAACAAGGTCCAGGTGGCAAATACCTGGGCACAGGTGTAGAGCACTCTGGGAATTTGAAAGAGAAGGGCCTTTGGGACTCTGATGACTGCACTCACATTGGCCCTTTAGTCACTCAGAGAAGGCTGTGCTAAGACCTGGGGTGCCATGGGTGCCATGGGCTCCCTGTCCCCAGCAAGCTCACAGTCTAAAGGGGAAACTGACAAATAATCAGGTCAAGATTACACAGCGCTGCCAGGGTCAGAATGCGGTTTGGGGTGCAGAGCTGCTCTCTGCATCCTACTTGGAGATGGAATAGCTTCCTCCTCCTCTGTGCTCAGCCCTCTGTGGCTCAGAGATGGCAAGCCACTTACTCCAGGTCACACAGCTGAAGCCGCCCTTGGCTGTTCCCTACTGATGACTCAAGAGTCAACAGTTCTTGCTTCTGTTTCTGGATAGAATGTTTTGATTCCCAAGACTGGGTGTGGGCAGTGTGGAGACCATGGTGGCTGCTGGCTATGTTAGGTCTTGTGGGCAAGCAGTGTTTGCTCACCAAGATCCCGCCAAACTTGAGCCAAGCCCCAGAGAAGTGCGTCAGTTATGTTCTCAGTGGGGTCGGCCCCTGCTGGGCGCCCTTGGGAAACTTTGAAGCAGATTTCAAGGCCTGGGGTTGACAGCTACCCAGGCTGCAGCCCATCTTCTTCCCCATCCCTTCCTTCTCTATCCCAGGGAAAGCAGACCCTGCCACTCAGAAGAAATTCTCCCATTAAGAGACTGATGAAGACCATCCCATATGGGATGTTCTCACTTATATGAGGGATTGAGGAAAAACAAACAAACAAATGGACACGAAAAATATAAAGCTGCCAAAAATATAGAACTGAAACATAGAGCAGGAGAGGGAGAGGAGGGAGAAAATGGGGAGGGGGAGCACAGAAGACTGAGATGGTTCATGATAAGATGATCGGCCCCTGGCTGATCCCTGGTGATGACTCACGGGAGGGGCCCACAGCTCTTGCTTCTGTTTCTGGGTGGAATGTTTTGATTCCCAAGACTGGGTTGTGGGTACGCACACGCACACACACACACATATGTGTATATATATGTGCAATCAAAAAATATATGGAGTATTAAAAAAAAAGAGGGGCCAATTAAGATACAGGGATTCCCTTGCAGGGATAGTCCCTGAGCAGGGAGAGAGACTGGGGTGGGGGCTGGGGCCCACCCTGAGGTCCACCTCCTCAACCAGCACCTACCTCAGATCTCTTCCTGGCTTTTCACAAGGAGTGGGGTGAGGGGGGCCTGCATTCCTTCCTGATTCACAGGTGCCCCACTGAGCTCTGGCCAGCATTTATTCTATGACCAGAGCCAGCAGTGGCAGCTCCTTTCAAACCCCCAGAAAGCCTAGATGAGTGGTCCTTGGGCGGGAGGGGGGGGGGGGCTTTGTCAGGGACTTGGTTCCCAGGCCTTTGATCTCCCAGGCACAGCGGCAGCCATTGTGACCTCTGTGCACCAAGCCCATTGTGGGCGCCCCTCTTCGGGTCCAGGCACCTGAAAGCCTATGAATGCCCATTTGTCAGGAGGAGAAGCTACAGTATCTGAGGAAAACAGCCCTCTCGCTGGGGCCACAATGCAGGGAGATGAGCGGGAGGCCAGGGCTTCCTGGTGGGAGAAACCAACCGAGCGTTCACTACGAGGGCCCTGGAAGCCGCCAGTAGCTGCTTGGAAATGTTGGGGACAAGACCGGTAGAACACAGGCCTGGTCTCTGGCAATCCACCCCATTTTTATTTATTTATTTTTAAAAATTATTATTATTATTGTTGTTGTTGTTGTTATTTTGAGACTAGGTATCACTATGTTGCCCCAGGAGGGTCTCAAACCCAGGGACTCAAGGGATTCCTAGTCTCAGTCGCGTTCTAGGACTGCGCTTAAAGGCATGTGCCACCGTGCCTGGCCACCTAATTTTTAATTTTAACATTTTACTATTTTCCTCCTTTCTCCCATACAGCTTTGGATGGGAGAATGTGCGCACATGAGCATGTATCCCCTTGCGCATGCGCGCACACACATGCGCGCGCGCACACACACACACACACACACACACACACACACACACACAATCACTTCACCAAGGTCAAGGCCTCAGACTCATCTTTTCTCTCTGAAATGAGCCATGTATATCCAGGGAGGTAAGGTTTACTTCACAAACCACTGACAGGGCTGGAGAGAAGAGAGACTTCCAAGAACCCTCCAGGGAGCAAACACGTCTGGGCAAGTGAGTGCAGTGAGGAAAGCCCCCTAGAAAAAACCACTTCTCTGATCACCTGTGCCCTGCATGACCCTGGAGATTTTTTCTTTTTTTCTTTTTTTTTTTTAGAGCCTAGGTCTCGGTCTAGCTATGTTGCCTGGTACCTGAGGACTCAAGTGATCCCTAGCTTCAGCCTCCCAGGTAGTTGAGATTACAGGCACGTGTCACCATACCCAGCTATATTTTAGAGACTAGGTCTTGTAATATTGCCCGAGGAAGCCTCAAATCCGCGGACTCAAGTGATTGTTAGCCTCAGCCTCCCAGCACTGGGATTACAGGCATGCGCTACCTGTTAACAACTCTGTGCTGAGGTGGTAAATCAGCTACCCTCAGCAGGTGTGGCAGAATGGAATGAATGCATGTCCAGCACCCGATCAGCACCTGTCATGTGGTGGGTATTTGATAAGCAGAGGCTTCTGAGGTATTTGAAGTGTCCCCGACTGCTTCCTCCCTCATTTCACCTAAGTAGACACGGCAAAGTCTTCTCGCATGTATTGGGACTTCTCATGTCTGTGTGGCTCCTGGGTCTTTATATCCTGGCACAAGCTCTCCCACAGGTGTAATAGATGTATTGGCCCCATTTTACTGAGGGGAGGGCTGGGGACCAGACTAAGTAAACTATCTAGAAAGGGGTATTATCCTAAAAAAAAAAAAAAAAAAGGGACACCAGTAGCCATTTTAGCTGGTAGGATTTTAGGAGGTGATGTCTGGTCTTGTATACCCCTGGGCTCAGAAATAGGCTCAGAAATGAGAGGGAAGGATCAGCTCTTCCTCAATAAAATCATAGTCACCTCCTTGGAGTTGACAAGGCATGGTGCAGCCTGGGAATCGCTGGATAGTAGAGCCTGAGGGAGAGATGGAAAGTCCAACAGCCTGGTTAATGGAAGCCTCCATTAACACTCATTTGCCTCTCCCGTAAAATGGGACCCATGGCCTGACATGGAATCCACTGCCCACAGCAGGGTGCAGGACAACATCTGTGTGTTGTACTTTCCCTTGCCACTGTGCAACCATGAAGCCTTTAGTTCCTCAAATGCTGCCAGTCCTATTCACTGGTCTCCCCACTCACCCCAAAATACTTCCAAAGAGTTCTCCCATTGTCTGGGATACCTCCCTCCACGTGAACTCGACTAATTCATTTCTACACCACAGGTCCCATCACAGTTATCACTTCCTCAGGAAGCCTTCCCTGATCTCCTGGTCCATGTGGCATGCTCCCACTATGGGCCCTGTGGGCCCTGGACCTCCTGGTTCCCTGTACTTGTACACATTACTCATTGTCTATGCTTTGTGGCTTCCTCACTGGGCCTCTGGGTCTGAGCATCCATGGAGGTTGGTTTTGCTCACTGATACACCAGAAGTACCTCACAAGGTATCTGGGGGTAGGGTCTCAGTACACATTTGCTCAAATAATAAGTCAGCAAAGAAGGTTTTTTCCCTCTCTACCCCTTGTGAGGCAACATCTCAGAAGAAAAGGATTATTCTTGGTACAAGAAAAAATTCTTAGGCCTTTGCTTCATTTGGCAAGTGTGTTATTCTTATTTCAGCTGGAAAATTGAAGGTTCCCCTTGGAGCAGGTCCTCACTGGACAAACTGCCAAGTCTACCCTTGTTCAGGGTCCAAGGTGGTGGAGTCCGTACCACTGCCCTTTTCACTTGCTGGTAGGTAGCCTGACATCTACCAGGATCCACCTGCCCCATCCTCAGAGATCCAGGCAGCAGGTTGAACCTAAGCAGGAAAGGGGGCTCCTAGCAGAGTGTGTGAAAGGGTCCTCAGTCCAAGGTCCCTTCTGCTGTGATTTCAACTGTTTGTTCCAGGTCCTGGGGCAAAGAGTGAACAGGAGGGAGGGAGAGACGTAGGGCCTGGAACTCAGCAGGCTGGGGTGAGCACTGTCTCATTTGTGGTGGTTGTGGTTAAGCTGATGCCTCCAGAGAAACATGAGCAGGGTGAAAACTGCCTTTTTCTGCAGGGGTGAGACTCAGGAAGGGGTGGGAACCTCACTGCAGGTGCTTTTTTCTCCCTTTCTTTGAAGCTCAGCTAGGACTCTATTTAACCATGAAGAGGGGGCTATTCCAAACTGCCCAAGTTCAGGGCAGTTTCTGCACCTCTATAGGAGCTAGTCATCTTATTCTCCGGGTGCAGCTGTTATTTCTCCAACAACTGTTTTTGAGTGCTTTCTATTTGCCAAGCATGACTAGTTGCTGGAGACAGAAAAAGAAGCAAAAAGGTTCTAGATTTGGGGGAACTTTTATTTGAGAGGGTAACTACAGCATGTCTTTCAGGATGAGCTTTGTTATAGAGCTATATCTCCATTTAGACTGCAGTCTCCCTGAAAGAAGGAACAGACCCAGTGCAGTGCTACATTGTCTCGTACACAGCCTGAAGCTAATGCTTGTAGAGCCACCAAAAAAGGCCTCAACAAGATTTATCCCAAAAGTCAGGCTCCCTTTCCTTAGACTGAGAACTCTGGCAATAAACAAGAACGGCGAACAGGGACTAGATCTTGTTGGCCATACACTCAAAGAGTTGGTTTGATGTTTTGAGTTGTTTTCGAAGAGTCACATGTTGGGGGGAGTTCCACTCCATGGGGAAGAGGGTACAATAAAGTATAGTTTCTGGTATCAGACACAGGAACATTAATGCCCCAGGCACAGGAAAAGGACCAAGGTCACTGATAGAAGATGTGGATCAGACAAACACCACGACAAAGACCCACTACTGGTCCCCAGGGAATCCCCAAGTGAGGAGGTTACCACGACAGGGTCAGCTAGTAAATGTGAGTGATAAACACATACAGATTTGCAGGGGCCCACGTGAAAGGCAGAGGCCTTGGCTCATGACCAGGGACTTAGGAAAACACAGGTTATCACAGGGGCTTGTGCCACTCTTTTTTTTTTTTGAGACTAAGTCTTGCTATTTTTGCCTGTGGAACCCCAGGTTCTCATTGCCCGGGGTACCACAGACTCAAGCAATCCCCAGCCTCAGCTTCCCAGGTAGCTGGGATTACAGGCGCGCACCATCACGCCCAGCTATTTTTTTTGGAACTAGGTCTCGCTACGGGCCCCAGGCGGGACTTGAACCGCGATCCCTAGCCCTGGCCGCCTCATAGGCTGAAGCTTACAGGCACGAGCCACTGTGCCTGGTGCAGCTTGTGCCACTCTTGCTGTGCCTCTTACCCAGCATGTATGTGGGGCCCGAGATGCCACGGTCCTCGCAGATGCCGAGAAAGGGAGAAACCACTTGCTTCACCAGCTCCTCCAGCTGCATAAATGCCTCACTCGGGCCTGTGGGCTCATGAACACTCTGGAAATGAACATGGGCAAGGACAGAAGTCAGACAAAGTCCACAGGCAGCTGGCCTTCAGTCAACACTGTCCCTCTGTCCAGGGCTATGATGGTATCGGGCAGCAAGTGCATGGCTGGACTGAGCCAAACAGAGGCGTGAAGTTCAAGTTTCTTGTCAGGGGTACCATGATTAGCACTGTGTGTCCTGGATGCAGAGGCAGAGATGCATGGACCCCACCAAGAAGCCTGAGCAGCACTGTCCCCATGCCAGCTCCAGGGTTGAGGTCTGATCAGTCCTGATGATGTCATCCCCCACTGTCACACTGACTGCCTTGCACTCAGCATGAAGGCAATTGATATGAGGCCATCACATCTGCACTTCATGCCAATCAGTGCACAGAGGCCTCCTGACAATCCAAGCATGGTGGCTCTCCCAATTTCACCCTTCTGGAGATGAGAAAACTAAGATGCAGACTGCTTACGTAACTTACCCAGGAAAACACAGCTGCTAAGTACCAGACACCTGAGGTTGGAACCCAGGTATGGGGCTTATCATGCCAGAAAGAAAGGGGCCAGGGTATAGGCCAGTTCCGAGTGGTAGAAGAAAGGGAGAGTCATTCTGGAACTAGACACACATTTAGCAACCCATGAAGAGTCAGTTCAAAAGCCGAGCATGACAGGTATCCTCAGAGATAAGCACCACAGAAACACCAACACAAACCAAATGACCACAACATTCAAAACCGGGTGAGTAATCAATGTTTTCTAGAAAAACAGGAGATTCCTAGGGCATCTGGGTCCTTGTTGCCTAGGCCTGGAGGTCATGTTCTTGTGCTGAGGGTGTGTGGGGAGGCAGAGAGCCAAGACTCCATGGGGTTGTGTACCACACCACAGATTGTCCCATCAAACAGAAGAGATTTTAAATCGCCTTCACTTCACAAGTGAAAACTCACATCACATTGGAGCTTGGGTGGATTGCAGGGGATGATGGCCAGGCAATTTAGTGAAAGGAACTCCTACAGGTGGTGGTGGTGGGAGTCACTGGTTGAGCTGGAAGCTCCTCAGGAAACAAGTCATTGCAGAGAGACCTGTCTGGGCTGGTGGGGGCCCTGGGAGGGAGGGGTCACTTAAGAAAACCTAAGGGAGACTGAGAAGGAGACTGAAGACTTGGAGGCTGGGACTGGAAATGGCTCAACAGGAAAGGAGCTAGAACTGGGAGCCCCAGCCTGGTACACAACACTTCAGCTAGGACCCGGCACATATGATCAACACAGCTTATCGCTATTGAAATCTGAAAGATGGAGCTGGGTGTGGTGGTGCATGCCTGTAATCCAAGTGCTGGGAGGCAAGAGGCCTGGGACTGCTTGAATTTGGGGGTTTGAGACTACACCGGGTAACTTGGTCTCGAAAAAGCAACCAGGTGTGGTGGCAGGCACCTGTAATTTCAGCTACTGGGAGGCTGAGGCTGGGGATCGTTTGAGTCCGAGGGATCCCTATCCCAGGCAACATAGTGAGACTTAGTCTCAAAAAAAAAAAAAAAAAAAAGAAACCTGAGAGATGGAACCTGGGGGACAGAGGACAGAAAGTTCTCTGGCACCTTCTATTTCTGACCCTCTTTTCTGCAGTGGCCTGTGAGATAGGATCATGTCTGGACAATGTCTCCTTTTGCTCCCTTTACTCACAGGTCAACTTCTGAGTGCAGCCTGAGTCTCGGAAAGTAATTAACACCAGTAATGACTGGCAGCACTTAGATACCCTGTGTGCCCAGCACTGTTCTCAGAGCCTCAGACCCAGGAGTGTGGGACTAGGAGAGGCCACGATGGGGTCTCATTCTTGCTTTGCTGTAGTCCTGCTCAGGAAACCAAGGAGCAGAAATGAAGGGGAAAAGGCAGGGAGTCAAATGCACATTCACCAGAGGAAAAGGCGATCTCAAGGCTGTGTTGAGACAAGAGGACTTCTTCATGCCCCTGGGGGCCCAGTCCAGGCTTCAAATCAAAACCACTTGGGTTTCAGAACCAAGGGGACCTTTTTTCATTTTCTGCCCTCGCTGATATTTTCCATCTACCAGATTCTTCTCCCAAGACTTTTCCTACTACAAGCCATGAGCACCAACCAGACTGATGACAGGGAAAGGCAAAAGCTGGGAAGACAAGGGATAAGGAGCATGTGATGTAGAGGTCAATAGTTTCTGTCAGGGTAGCTGCTGAGAACTTGGCTTGCACATGGCCCTTCAGGCAGAAATGCCCGCAGCCTGCCATCTGGCTGCCCACCTGGCAGTGTATCTGGAATGGCCATGCAAAATGAAAACGGCAGGGTCATGCACCCTGTTGGCCTGGCTGGGTGGGCGGCATCATTTGGGGTGACCTCAGGATCTGGCTGATCTCCCTGTTGGGAGGAACTGGATTCCGCCGATCAAAATATCAGGGTTAGTCCCAGACCTCATAGCTCTGAGGAAAGTGGGGTTCTGGGGAGAGAAGGGAGCAATTCTAACAAGCGAGGTCCACATTTCCCACAGCAAAATGGCCCCTGGGTGGTGTAAGCTCCATGCAGACCCAGCTGTCCCTGCTGCTCAAGAAGATAGAGCGGCAGTGGGGAGTGACCACATCGCCATTATGCTCCCAGCCCCACGCTCTGCAGTTCCCGCCAGAAGAGGCACACAGTCGATGCTTAGGGGGGTATTTCCAAGGCCCCTGGGAGACTAGGAGGGTTGGGAGCAAAGTTGAGGAAGGGTGAGTGGAAAGGTAGAACAAGAGCTGAGGGGTGGGTGAGCAGCTCTCTCACAGATTAATATGTGACTTGAGCTGGTCAGTCAGCAACTCTGCACCTCCTTCTCTCTTGTGGGGCTGTTCCCCCCACCCCCCAGCTTCCCAGATACTCGCCACAACCATAGAGTCTCTTCCATCACACTTCCCTGTGCTGACAGTGGAAACGTGAAGATCATTGCCACGGGATCCAAGATCAGATCTGGGCCAGTTCTGTTCAGCCTTTGACCAACTGGGGCCCGGGTTCACTGGACATACCTCTCTGCCACAGACAGATGGTGCCAAGTCCTGAAGGCACGAGGAAGGAAAAAACATGGCCTTGTGGGTCCCAGAGGATAGGGTGCTCTGAGACGAGGAGCATGAGTGGAAAGATCACAGGGTAGCGCTGAAGGTAAAGAAGGCCAGTGTGGTGACCGGAAGACTGAGTGGCAGAGACATCAGGCTGAGAGGTGGGAAAGGCCACAAGCCAGGTGCAGACATGGGCTGTGTCCTGAGATCACTGATGAGTCTGAAGCTGCTCCCTGGCAAGCAAACTGGGATGAGGATCAGATTCTCCTGGGAAGGACAATTCTTTGGGCAAGCTCAAGGCTTTACAGGCCTTTGAAGGTGATGACGTTTTCTCATGTCTACAGGGATGTCAGCTCAGGGCCAGAATGCTGGAATGGGGTGAATAGTTTTCACGACCATAGAGAGTCTGTCTTTCTGCTTGCCCAGGAGAATCTCCCTTCATCCACAAACAACAAAGGCCTCCCTTCTCATTCCTAAAGTATTGTAGATCTATATTTATATTATTTTTAATAATTATATTACAAATATATTGCTAGCAACAAATACTATTTGTATTACATCGTAAATATAATATAATATATAATCTTCCTGGCCAAAGCCCAAAGGGCTCAATTTCTAAAATCCTTATTCAAGATCCAAACTCTGGTCTGTGCTTCTCAGAACACACACACATGCACACACACACACACACACACAGACAGACAGACAGACAGACAGACAGATACATAGACACACACACACACACCCCACCCTTCTCTATCTGACTGCCTATCTATCTGCCGCCCGCCCGCCTGCCTTCCTTCCTGTCTTCCTTCCTTCCTTCCCTACAAATACTTGACTAAATATTCCAGCCAATTCTACTCATTTTCATCCTATGTATTAGGCAACTCTTCTCCTTTTCCGGTTTCAGGAAAGGGGGGCAATGTTCAGAAGGATGACCTTGCTAGAGACTTGGAAGAGAATGGCAGCTGGGAGATCAAGGCATATTCCTCCTGCTTGTTCCACCCCATTGAGAATACAGTGGGATCAAGATGATAATATCTTCTCTCAGAGTTGATGCTACACCATCTCAACTTGACACAGAGATGGGAGAGGCATAGCAGCCTCCTTTTGGGGGTACCCATTGCTCAAAAGCCCTATTTTTAAAGAATTGTGCTCCCCAATCTTTAGACTTGGCTCACTGAGACATGTTCATAATACTTGATCCTTCTTGCTGTGTGCCATTTGCATACCAGAAGAGTCATTCCAGATGAGATAAAGGAAAACCTCTTGTTAATGGTCCCTAAGAAAACTTAGGGACTGACTAAAACGACCTTCTGAGACAGCACTGATTGCCGCTGGCTTTTCCTTATCAAAGTTAGCCTTATCAAAGTTAGTGACCACCCACCTACACTACCCTTTCCTCAACTACTCTTTGCTTTAAAATGTTAATTATCTCTCAGGTTTGTTTGTCATCTTTAAAATTCAACAGACCCTGGAGCTGTGGTTGGGCAATCTCTCCTGTCAGTTCATTTCTCGTACCTAACACCTTCTCAAGTCATAGTTGACTGGGCAAAGGGGGCATCAGTGGCCCGAGTTGGACCAATCAATCCCCCCCCCCCCCAAATAACTCTGAATCCTGCTATCTCTTCTGAAGGAACTTGGACAAGCATGTAAATTTCCTGGGTTTTCCTTTCCTCCTTTGCAAAACGGGAATAACAACTGTGACCACCTCTTAACTTAGTTTGTTTGGATGTTTCTTTTAGAAAGCAACACACTTAAAAGCCCTTGACCCGTGCCTGGCACACAGCCAGCAAGCTGTAAATGTTAATTCATGTGGAAGCACATGAGTGGTGGAGTGCCATGTATAAGCAGGTGCAATCCCAAGCGCCAGCAAGATACCAAGAGAGACCAACTCAAGGTGAGGGATTCATCACCAATAGGTGGTCTCTACTCACGAACTCACAACTTTTTTTGTCTGACCTGATTCTGCTCCTGGTCACAGTTGTATTTCAGGACCCTTAGGAAGCCCACCTGTGAAACTTCGAATGTGTTCCTGGTCGGGCTTGGGCTGGGCTGCGATGGCTCCTGTTGTTACTGGCCATTTGTGGCTCCCTGACATGTCAGCAGAGAAGGACACCCCTTCCTGAATGATAGGACTGTGCTTCTCTCCCCATTTGGATCCCAGCTCCCGGCACCACACAGGGCCCCAAAGGTGCCCGCTGGATGTAGAGCAAATGAGCCAGAACCTTGACTAAAGAGCATCAAACTAAGTGAAGGTGCTCTCTCACCTGGACCCTTCCTCCACACCCCACAGTGGCAGTCTCTTCCCTCTTACCTCCCTTGGCTTTGGGGTCTCATCTCCACCTGCCTTACCTGCAGGATGAGTAACATCTGCACAATGGATGGGGGCAGCTGGGGCTGGGCCAGCAGCAAGTCCCCCAGCTTCGCCTTCAGCAGGACCAGGTCCCGAAAGCCCAGCAGAGAGATCTGGCGGATGGTCAGCTCCTGACCCTGGAGATGACAGAAGTGGTAGGTTAGGGTCTGCCACCAGCCACAAGGGGTCAGGACCATGTGTCCAGAGCACACAGGGTAAAAGAGGACAAGGCAAGTATCTGCAAGACCCCATGGGACTACCAGGGAGTCAAAGATTTGAACCCTGTCCTTCAAGATGAAAGCACTAATGATGGTAAGATCTGATGCCACCTGTTCTGAAGGACCCAAGGCAACATGAGACACAGCTCATCGGCCGCAATGCTACAGTGGTTAGGAAGGTGGGAGACAGGGTGGAGGGAGAAGATTAATACCACCTCCCCACATTCAAGACTGCTTCCTTGACTGCATCATCAAATACCTGAGGGGGACAGTCAGTGTAAGAGGGACCCTGAGAGCCGGGCATGGTGGCACGTGCCTGTGACAGCTCATGGAGTCATGGCGGGGTATGGGGATCGCGGTTCAAGGCCTGCCCAGGGAAACATAGCAAGACCTCGTCCCAAAAAAGAGCTGGGCATGGTGGCGTTCACCTGTAATCCTAGCTATCTGAGAAGCTGGGGATTACTTGAGTCCGTGGTACCAAGGGCAACTTGAGCCTGTGGTTCTACAGGCAAAAATAGTGAGACCCAGTCTTAAAAAAAAAAAAAGGAATCCTGTGAACACATGGGTCTGGAAACACATGGGTCTGGAGAAAAGGAGACAGTCTCTTCCACTGCAGGAAGCTCCATTGTAAAGGATTCTGGAGAACCACAAATCTGCCCTACAAGTGGTTCCTGATGTGCATGCCCTGGCTACACGCCCCGGTTACTCCTGGAGATCTGAACTGCCTGGTCTGCTGCATTCCAGCAGTCCTCATCCAGGAGAAAGGACAGTGCTCCAGATTAAAAAAAAAAAAGAGGTCAGTGAGCCATGCATCAGCCAAAGACTTGCAGCAAGAGGAGTTAGAATGACCAGAGGAGGGGGGAGGGGATAAAGGGGGGCAGGGTGAGGGTATAACGTATAACATTGAAGGGAGCGCCACACTAAGGGTAAAAATAACTATACAAGTATGACTGATATTGTATGAAAGATAGAAAATTAAAAAATTCTTTAAAAAGAAATTTAAATAAATATCTGAGCAGCTATCACATACCACGCACCGAAGGAAAAACCTTAGACCCCTTAGACTCATATAGACACAAGTAACTTAGGAGGAAAATAACTGGGAAAATACAAAGATTGGGGCTGGATCACCATGTGGGTGTGACAGAAGATGAAAACAGCTAATAATTGTAAGAGCTGAAAGTTATTAAGCTCTGTGTGCTTAGGCATGATTCTAAATAACTGAGATATAAATAACATGAACACCTTGGGAAAGAGGTACTATTCTATTTTTTTTTTTTTTGAGACTAGGTCTCACTATATTTGCCCAAGGAATAGCAGGGTCATGTTGCCTGGGGTACCACAGACTCAAGCAATCCCCATCCTCAGCTTCCCAGGTAGCTGGGATTACAGGCGCACGCCACCACGTCCAGCTGTTTTTTGGGACTAGGTCTCACTGAGTTGCCCAGAGCAGGACTCAAACACAATCCCTAGCCCCAGACACTTCATAGACTGAAGCTTACAGGCACAAGACACCGTGCCCGTCTCAGAGGTACTATTCTAAAACCCACTTTTCATGTCTAAAACCTGAAAGCTCAGAGTGACAGCCATTCACCCAACAAGAGCTGGATTTTAAACCTAAATGACAGAGTTGACCCTAGAACAATGCCAGGTGAGGGGCTCCAATCTCTGGCGCAGGAGTATATTAAAGGACAACTTACCAGCCCTCACTACCTACAAGCCCTATATATGTAGATCCAACCAACACCCAATGGTTGAATGTAGGGCTCCTGATCAAAGAAAAGATCTTTGAAGGAAGCAGAGCTCAAACCTGTATGGCATAGCCAGGCGTGGTGGTGCATGCCTATAATCCAAGCACTGGGAGGCAAGAGGCCAGGGATCGCTTGAGTTCATGGGTTTGAGACTACCCCAGGCCACATAGTGAGACCTGATCTCAAAAAAGCAGTTGGGTGCGGTGGTGGGTGCCTGTAACCCCAGCTACCTGGGATGCTGAGGCTGGGGATTGCTTGAGTCTGTGGGATTAGGACTACCTGGGGCAACACAGCTAGACCTAGTCTCAAAACAAACAAACAAACAAACAAACAAACAAACAAAACAAAACAAAAACCTGTATGGTTTGGGCTTAACTGTATTTAATTTGTGAGCTCCCAGTTCTCCGAACAGGGAAGGAAAGGAGGGCATTTCCTAGGCTCTCCTTTGTGCCCATGTATACAACACACACCAAAAATCGGTTGCTTTTGCTAAATCAGGAATCATTAAGGTATTCTCCCACACAGGATGAAGCAAGCCTTCTCTCGAGACTGCCAAGCTTTAAGGGAGCTTCACGTTTTAACTCCACAGGGCTGTTGAGACACAGGCAAGGGTGGTTGGGCCATCGTCACCTCCCGCTGCCACAGAGTCCCAAGGAACACACAACTGCCACCTGCACCTCCAGGCTCAGCTCAACCACTCCTTCAAAGGCTTCCCCAACTGACTCTACCAGTGGTGCTTCCCCCCAGCCTCTTCTAAGGCCCGACACTTTCCATTTTCCACATCTCACTGACAGCTGCCCGAAGCTTCCTGTGTCCTTGCTTTGTCTCAGGACACCTTTCAGCTCGCCAAGGTAGGAAGAGGAAGGCAAAGTCTCACACCCTTGAAGAAAACAGGCAGTCAAAAACACACTGTGCACCCAGGAAGTTGGTCTCCTACACACACACAACTGACTGGATGAAAAGACACTTGAAGTAGAAGTAGTGAGAACCTCTCACAATGGTTCTCCAAGGGGGCTGTCTGGATCAGGAGCAGCAACATCATTTGGGACATGGGGGTGGTGGTGGTGCAAGACATCAATCATGGCCAAATCTTACAATCTTTCAGGAGAATCAGGACAGTGTTATCCTCAGCCATGCACCACTATGCTGGCTCTGGAGGAGATTCAGAGGGCCCCTCTTGTCCCCCCACCCCCGGCCCCAGGATGATTCCATGGTGATGTCCATCCAGCTTCCACATTTCTCATTCAACAACCATTTGGGTACCTCTCCCTTTTGATGTCCTGCCCATCTGGCCCTAAGAGAGACTCAAGTCTGCACCACCCCAGGATGGCCTAGTTTAAATTTGTGTGTGTGTGTTTTTTAGGGTACATATGTCCCAAATATTGCATTATTCATTGTTTATCTACAATTCAAATTCAGCTTAGCCTCCTATATTTTTATTTGTTAAAATCTGGCACCCAGGTCAGTCTTCTCAAGAGAAGATCCCCTGCTGGCAGAGAGTCTCAGGGAGTGGAAAGGTCTGAGGCACAGAGACTGAATGGTGTGCACAGATGCAGGGTGGAGCTGAGATGGGATGACAAGAACAGTGGGCTTCAGGAGAGAGTCTTTCCTGGGATTAGTAGCACCTGGCCTAATCCCTGCCATTGCTAAGAGTTGCACCACTATGCAGTGCCCACGGCTAAATTTCAGTGAAGCCAGATTAAATTAGATTAGGATATCTTAGGTTATTTTAGGTTAGGTTAGGTTAGAGTAAGGTAGGGAAGGTTAGGTAGGAAGTCTCCATCTCCGTGGAAGCAGTGGGACAGTGAGTGAGCACAGAGAAGTCAAAGCGTGAGATGTACGAAGAGCTACTCATCAACCTGCCCTGGCAATGGCCAGTCCTGCTATTCGCCCCTAGGAAGGTAGAAGGAAATCAAGATTCACAGCAGAAGGGGCTAAGCTCACAGAATTAGAATTCTAAAGGCAGGCGACTTATCTTTTATTCTAAATTCCTCATTTTGCAGGAAGCGAAGAAGAGTTACGGAGAAGTTCAAGAATTTTGCCCAAACCCACACTACCAATCCCAAGTCTGGTTCCCTTTATGCTGCAGTATGTGGCGCCTTGTCTTCAGGTATCCCTCGTGGATGACAAGGCACAGCATCCCCTTCCCACAATGGGAGAGCAACAGAACTATTTGTTAATTATGCTTCATAAAAAGGGGTGGGGGAGGGGAGAAAAGGAAAGGGAAAAACAAACACCAAATACTCTTCCCCCTCTTGTCTTTCTGAAAAGAAAAAGCAAACCACTCGAAGAATACAGACATTCTCAAAAGGAAGCAGGTGAGGAAGCTGACAAATTGCTTGTTACACAGGCACTATTTGCTTGAGGCTAGATGCTAAATATAGCCTCAGAGAGCCCTCCAAAGATCCCCAGGGTTCTTCACCAACTCAAGTGCCCTGTCTCCTGGTTTCCCTTCAGTCACCAGGAGGCTGCAGGTTTGGAAAGTCCAGAAACAAGACAGCGCTGAGGTCAGGAGGAGGCTGTGATGCAGTGAGACTGACCTGAACTGGGTAAAATATTGCCTGCAGGGTGGGGAGAGTCTCCGTGAAGAAGTGGTCCCAGACTTCAGCCAGAACCTCAATGCGATTTTCACCTACATGAGGATGAGAGGGTAGGAGGGGAGAGAGAAAGAAAAGAATTGTCAATACTTGTAGGAGAGGTCAGAGGACCAGTCCGTGTGCAAGGGAGCATTTGGGGGGCAGAGGGAAGAGAGTTCACTGCCCGCATGTGATCTCTGAGGTCAAATAAGATTGGTGAGAAGACCCAGCTGAGGTTACACAGCTCTTACGCCCCAGTCCAGAGGTGTTTGGATGTAAAATTTCAACTCAATTTCAAAAAAAAATCAAGAGTCACACAATAATTGCTATTACCATGACAATGGTCACTTTATCAGGCAACTGTGCTAGACTACTAGTCTAGAGATGATCTCATGAGTAGTTATCACTCTACACCTCCTTTTACAGGCCCAAAGAGGGCAAGTATCTGGCTAGAAGGCAGACATGGAATTCCAAAATGCATGGTCTTGACCAACATAATCCAGGAAGATGACTGGTTATATGGTGTTTTATTAATCACTGAAACACTGGCTTTTTATTCTGGGATTGCACTGCCAGTGGAGAAGGCTGGCAACTGTCACTTCCACCCACTGCTTAGTAGTAATTGGGAGGGCAGCATTTACTGGAGAGATCATCCACAAAACCCAGGACCCTCCTCTCACCCCAGTATCAGGAAGCCTGAGTAACAGCCAAGTTGTACCCCAGGTCAGAGTCACATGGGTCACCCCATGCCCAGGGCTGCTAGAAGGCTGTTTAGGCAATTTGCACCTGCAGGAAAGGTGGGCCCTAGCAGACAGGAGTGTGCAAGGAGGCTGTTTAATGACCTAGATAACAGAGCTGATTGGGCATTGGCTATGTTCATCGCAGGCACAGAAACTGGGTCAGCCAAGATTAGTCACTGAGAGATGCATTTGGCAAAACACTGCTAGTTCCACTGAACGAATCTTCAAAGATTCATTTAGCATCTTCTGTCTATTAAGTTAATGGATAATAAAAGCAATGACTAGGAGAATGAAGTGAACCAAGGCATGACTAGTACCCTGCAGGGGCAAAGCCCTACTGCTTTGGAAAGGTCAGTGTGAAACACTGGGGTGATGCAAATCCATGGCATCCTCTGCTCTCCCTCACTTTATTGGGATAGTTCGTGGAATTCCCTGTTCCCCAAAGCATAGGAGTGAGGGTCCTTTCTGTCCTGCTCACCGCTGTGTTCCCAGTGATTAGCCTAGGGTCAGGACGTCAATAAATCAATTTTTTAGAAATTTTGGAATAAATGAATAAACGAATGAGTGAGTGGAAATGTCAAGGACCAAGTGTAAAGAATTTTTTTCAGATGCAAAAGCTGGTGAGTGGAAGAAGGTTACCCTCTAACGCAAATATGGCAAATACTGTCTAGCCCAAATATGACTATCTAGCTTGAATATTTTCCTTTGCTCTCCAGATAAAGAAAACTGCTATGACAACTTGGACAGTGAGAATCTGTCTCCTTTTCTATCTTCATCCTCTTCTGCATTCCTCTCAGTCTTAGGGCTTTGACTATATGGATTTTACTTTAGCCCCTCACGCTCACATGCTCCTTCATGCCACAGTGCCTTTGCATGTGCTAATTTCTCTGACCAGACTACCTCTCCTCTTGGCCCAACCTTCATGTGTTTACCTTTCTAGTTTCAACTTGAGGCTCTCCATAGGAATGTCTTGCCCCACTGGCCCAATTCCTCCAATTCCAGGTATTCTTAGCACCTGTCCTGGTTGTTGCATTATATTTGGTGTTGATATGATTATCATCTATCATCACTATCAAGTTGTGAGCTCCATGAGAACCTATAATCCTATGATGATCTTGTTTACCACTGTTATGTTCACCTAGCATGTGGCACATAGTAATAAATAAGTATTTAAATGATGTGATGAATTCTCTTCTAAAGAAGCTATCCTAGTTCACTGCAGGCAGGAGTTAAAGAAGCCAGAAGGACCATTAGGTCACTCTGGGACCTAAAACCAAGGTGATTCCCCAATACCTGGACAATGTACCCCAAAGGAGAAAA
The DNA here is from genome assembly GCA_004024945.1 of Uropsilus gracilis. Classification (NCBI taxonomy): domain Eukaryota; kingdom Metazoa; phylum Chordata; class Mammalia; order Eulipotyphla; family Talpidae; genus Uropsilus; species Uropsilus gracilis. The sequence continues at coordinate 31,490 of PVHY01005741.1, read as the reverse complement.
GGATACTCCAGTTCCTTTACTGTGGGCTCTGATCTGAAGCCTTTCATTACTAAGACGAGTAAAGACCCTGCAACCTGAAAGCGGTGAAGACAGGAGGACTCTACAGGTCAGCTCAGGCACCTACTCACTCCCCTTCACCACCACGATGGAAAGTCCATTGGCACGTGAGGTAATCCCCGGCAGCCCAGCGGCGCCTTCTGGGAACCTGGGTCTAATTGCTGGTTGCAAACTTCAGAGGGTAATGGAGGTTTTGGAAAGTGTTCAGAGAAGAACATGAGACAGACACAGGCTAACGAAACAGGGTAGCCCCCAGGGAAGAAAGAGTTAAAGGAAGGAGATGCCTTCACCTTCAGAAACAGCCCACAAGTTAAGGAATTAGCTCCCTATAAAGATACTGGGGGTAAAGGGACTGGATGGAAGTTTCTAGATGACTATCTATAAAAACTGTCCTCTAAGGTGCCACTGAAGTTTAGATGACCAGAGCAATCCAGAAAACTCCTTTAAAGTCAAGGCCACTAGAGCACTAAGGGAGATGACTCAAGTAACATGGCACTTCTTGCCCACAAAGCAAAGCAGGTGGACATGGCTGCTTCATCCTTTGTCCTTTCTGCAGTCACACATGGACACAGAGGCAAGCAAGGAGGACAATAAAGTGAGGTCCGGTTGTGACTGGTGTGAACGCATCATATGCTACCAAACTATTTTGTAGCACGAGAATTCTTTTCTTCAAACAAGGTATTTCTTGGAGTCGTGATAGAGAAAATGAAGAGTGGAGATGACAGAAGCTCTGGTTGAGGAAGTGAGTGCCTCTCAAGGGTTCCTCACATGTCCCTTTAGTGTGTGTGCAGAAAGAACTCTCATACCCAGACTCCAGGACTAAAGGGTGCCCATAGAGAGCAGCCTAGAGGTCCTGGAGTCACATAGGAGCCAGAGGCACAGGTTTCTGGGTGACCTCTGCTCCCTCTGCCAAGTCCTATTCCAGAGTCTACACTCTGACATATCTCTGTTGTCACCTGGCAGTTTTTCCTTCAAAGGTAATTGAATCTCCAGTTTTGCTCACTGGCTTTTTCATAAAGCTGGGCTTCCCACATGGCCAAAAGCATGTAAGATTTCCTGTAGTTACTTACAGATAAAGAAAGTGTCCGGCCATCACGGTGCTTTTTCCTCCTCTACCAGGCAGCTGCCTCCCACACTTGTGCACTGGCCTGCCTCCAAAATACACAAAGGTCTCTACGTTCAAAGTATGTCACTTTAAAGTGGCCCTGGGCTGGTGGGTGGTGATAAAGTTGGAAAAACTGCAGAGGAGACGTACTCAAGATGGGCTGCAGGCTGAGGCAGCTTTCACACACAGAGGTTGCCAATTGCTGGAACTTCCCAGCGCTCAGTTTCTCATTTTCCTTCCTGATGTACCCTGGTGGTCTGCTGGTTAGGATTCAGTGATGTCTCTCATTTTTCTTCCTACTTTGTCTTTCTAGGAATCTCTTTGCTGAGCAAAGTTACTTTTCCAGGGAACAAGAAGGAAAAAAGGGTGATCTAATGTCTAATAAATCTGGTTCAGAAGTTGGACTTACCGATAGAAGTTTCCAGAAAGGGTAGAAAAAAGAACCATTTGCACACTTCTCACATACCGTGCTGGCTACGTGCCTCTGACCCTCTACATGCTCTGGCCTGCTTTATCTTTTCTCTGTGTCTTTTATTTTTGTTATTGCTATCACATGGGTTTGTAACATTATACAGATTTCTGTTTTATCATTCCTAAAGGGTTCAGGGCAACTGGAAGCCTGGCAAAGTCACCAGGTAGCAGGTGGGAAGTTAAGATCAGGACTCAAGTTAGTGGGAGCTGCGTGGTTTATTGTAGAGTTGTGGGTTGGTTGATTCTTGCCTCTGGGCCCACATCCCTCCTCTACTTGGTGCCTTTTGTTCTTGTCAGTTAAGCTCTAAAATCTTTCAAGGCCAGGAAAATTTCCTTTGCCTATCAAATCATGACCTCACTAAATGGGTACCTTCTTAGCCTAACATATCCCAAATGGGACAGTCTCCTGTCATATGTGACCTTAAGAAATTTTCAAAAGGTCTATGGGAACCAGCAGATCAGGCTAGCAGGCATGAGAGCATGGCAGGATCTGCAAGTTGATTTATTCTTTCAAAGGAGACCACCAGCAAGCATCCTTCAGGAGGCCTCCAAGACATATCCCCAATTCTACTTCATCTTTCAAAACCCAGTTCTGACTTGCACTTCCCTGAGTGCTGACTCAAAGCAGAGTGCTGCTGCCTAGCTTGAGAAGCAACGGCCAGGATGAGTCACCTCCTGGAGCCTGCTCCATTTCAGCTGGCCAAACATCAAAGGCTGAGTCACAGGGGCCAGCTCCACCGGGACTGCCTTGTACTTGCCTTCACATAGCTTAATCTTCTCTTCCACAAACAACAGTCCTTTTGCAAGAAGCTGGTTCTGCCAAGAGAGAACAGAGAACACAAGAGTTGGGCTACTTCACAGCATGACAAACCCACCAGGTGAGGGCATGGAGTTCAAGGCACTTGTATGCTTCCTAGTGTAAGCTTTGCATCCCCTCAGCAAAGCTGAGGCCTCAGGGGAAGACAGTGAGGCGGCTCAGGGCAAGAGTCATACAAGAGCCAAACCCAACCAACAACTCCATCCTTTGAGCAGTGAAGGGTCAGTCACAAGTTTGACTGAGCTATGGATGGACCATGTTCACTGCTTCAAGCCCTGTATCTAAACTCAGGAAAGGAGGCGCTGAAGCAATGGGAAATTATAAAGAAATAACAGACTTTTTTAAAGAAGTCAAATTTAGGGATTCTTATATCAGCATGTGAGACTGTCTACAGAATCTTCTACAGCTCTTCATGTTCATCCATGAGCATGTTCATAGGAGAGTTGTGGGGAAAAATAAGAAGTCTCTGGCAATTGTAACTAAGAAGTGTTGAGTGTTTCTGTGTCTATTTCAAGATTTATCTCACTTAATTCTAACCCTCCCTTAGAATCCTACCAGGTTGGTGCTGTTACTATTATTTCACTGATGGCCCAAGAAGAAACTGGCACACTGGAGACAGAGCTGGCCCGCCTGGCTCCAGAAACCACTGTTTCATCCAAGGTGAAATGCACCTTACAAAAACAACCCAAAGCCTTTCTTGGTATTATTCTTTAAAAAACCCTAAAGCTCTGTTGCACTGCTGCCTTCCAGCAAGATTTCCCACTTATTTCCCCTTAAAATGCTATCGATGGTTTTGTAAGACATGGTGTAGCCTCTGCATATGTCATAGAAGTTCAGAGATGGGCTGATGCCTCTGCACTCATCTCACATTATCAGCTTATCAAAGGCCTACACTTATGGGGTGGGGAGTTCAAGGTGATATGTATCTTATTAAAAAAAAAACCCAATTCATTTCTTGGTATCTTCCTTTAAAAAACCCTGAAGCCCTGTATCAATGCAAGAGCATCCACAGTCAAGTGGAAAGAACTTGGGCATCAGACAGGAATTCAAGTCCTAGCATGGCTACATGCCAGCTGTATGATCCTAGACTTAATTTCCCTGAGTTCCTCATTTGTAAAATGGTATAATACCAGCAACATCATAAAGTTCTTATAAGAATTAATCATCTTAAATGCACACACACATTAGGTATTTTATGTCCTTAGTAATTAGTGGTAGTAGGCAGTGATAATAATAATTGCTTTCCTGCCCAACTATTCACCAAAAAAAAGAGGAAATGAGAGCTGGTGATGAATGGGCTTACATCAAACACATTAAAATATTTTATCAAAGATACTATCACATTTCTGGGACTAATACATATAAACCACATTTTATAGGACCTATTAAAATTCACAGGATATGATCTAATGTAAATTAGTAACTGGTTACCCTTTAGTTTCAAAATGGCAGCTGGAACCTCAAATCAAAGTGAGAGTGACACTTTCAAGGAGTATGCTTAATCCATTAAAGAAAAAAAATGAATTTTTTTTTACAGAGAATTATGGATCATACAATAATGAAGGCGAAATCCTACTGTGTTCTCTATCTTTCAGCCAAGCTAACAAACCCCAGGAGTTTCTGGGTCAGGAAGAAAGAAAATATCACAATACCAAATTTAGACTACCAAAAGCAAGACATTGCTGATGGCTGAGTGAGACAGGAATGGAAGTATTTTCAGAAGGCTGGTATGCCACTGAATGCTTCTGAGCAAAAATCCCAAACAGGGTAAGAAGTCCCGACTTGGGTGCCTTGACTGGTCTGAATTAAGTCCTTTAAGTACCCCCTCAGCATTCTGCAAGGGATCCTTTATCATTATTTTCTCACAACCTTTAATATGAATGATGTACCAACCTTCTTCCCAAACCACTTCCCAAATCCTCCTGAACTTTTCATTGCCAGAAGCACCTTCAGAACTAATGGATTTCCTCTAAGATACAGTTTTCATTATTTTGTTCCATCATTACAATCTACACTTAAAAGGGGTAAAGGGAAAACAGTGAAATAGTCCAGGTCATAGGACAAGTTAATAATAGAAAGGACTTTGCACCATGTATCATATATATTAGGATTTCACATTCCTAGGGCAGGGACCATTATGTCAATTGTCCTATCCACACAGCAGATGCTATAAATATTAGCTGAGTGTAAATAGTTTGTTTTGGTGTTACAGACCATGCTGTATAGTTAAGAAATCTGGAGAATATTTGGAAGAGGGGAAGAAAATTATCTCAGGTCCCTAAATTATACAGGGTTTGCTATCTTCCTCAATGGATAAAAATGACTTCATCCATATCAGAAGGGATAAACTTTTAAGAATGAGCTAAATTTTCTTCCTTCTCCTAGTTCTTCCCCTTTCAAGGAGACATATGGCAAAAAAAATTTGTTTTCAGGAAAAAGAAGTTATTTACGTATTGTGGAGACATGGAAAAGAAAACATTCTTTTTTAAAATTCTCACGATCCACAGTGTGGACATTCTGCATCTTGGACGGAAATAAAAGTAACAACAACTTGGGGCTAGAAGGGGAGCTGCTCAAGCACCATCTACCCCTTCTCCCTTCTCCTTCGTGGTCAAAATCAATTCGTCACATGCAGTTCCAACTTTCCAGGAAGCTAAAGCACCTTCCAGAAGCATTGTGGGAAGTCTTCCACCCCTAGGCAATTTTGTAGATTTTTAGTTTTTTATTTTTCAGTCTTTATTTTTCAGTTGAATAAATCAAGTCTAGAAGGAAGGCCTCCATCTTTTCTTCTGTGTATGCTAGAAGACAAGGATCTCCTGCTCAGCTTGGCCTGCAAACCTGAAAGATTTCTCAGGACAGTCTGTTTCTTTCAAGGGCTCTGTGCCCTGTTATCCACACTTCAGCACTTGGGCATGGCCTGTACTTCCAGTCTAGTTGACTGGCCCAGTTCCTACACCTACCTGACCTGTGTCTCAGGATGAGCCACTGATTCTTTCTGCTAGAAACTGGCAATTATGCAGGCTCCTGGGCTCCAAGGTCCTGTCTTCATAAAGGCCTGGGACGCTGAAGAGCCATGGGGATTGGGCTTTAATTCTGTGTGTTTTCATTTTGACATCTTGACCTTTGAGTCTTTGCCTAGTAGATGCAGGCTGATGGGATGGTGGAGCTGGCATGGGGTTGCAGAGGGGAACCTGGCTCATGATCCTGCACTCACACCCCAGTTCCAGGGCCTGGCCCCACAAGGTCTTTCTCACTCCACCCAACCCTCCCCCATCACTGACTTCCACAGGGTGGTTAAGGGGACCCAGGAGCTGGTCTGGAGAGGGTTAAGGTTGGGCCGGAGCCCTGCAGCACCATGGGGAGAGGTGGAGGAAAAGTAGACGGCAAGGTTATGGTAAGGGTGCTGGTGATTCAGCTGGGGCCTGACCCATTCCACCCCAGACCTACGTGCATCTACGTTCCCAGAGTGTGGAGGCTGTCATCTGCAATAACCCGCTGCAGCTGGAGTAGCAGCCCAAGGGGAGCATGAACTTCCCACCCAGCACTGGGCCTGCAAGTGCATTCTGAAATCTGCTGCCAACTGTCCACTTCCTCCAAGGAGAGCAACGGGACATCTGTGGGGCTTAAGGACACTCAAATGGGCTTCTAGATACCTTAGAAAGAAAAGCAAGCCAATCATGACTCACTCGGTGATTTTTTTCATTGTCTCTCTAAGCATCTGTTCTCCCTGGACCTCATCTCTCGTTATTCCCAGTCCCTGACAAATGCCTAACCCAGAAGCTGCTGAGTATATGTTTGCTGTGGGGCAGTGGTGATGGAGTTGTTTGATAACAGAGCTGGAAAGGAATGCTGATTTTCTATTGTCCTGCCCCACCCCCTCTCCTGTCTAGGGCTTCATGCCAAAAGATGGTGATGTGAGCTAGCAACCACCTAAGGAATGATTTGGGACTTGGAATTATGCCCATTGCCACTTAGTGCATTCCCCCACCCCATAAACAAGCTTCGGCATGGAACATCAGTGCTTTAATGAGGTGGCAAAGGGGCCCAGAAATGAAAAATACTTTACATATCAAGTTTTTCTTAAAGACGTCAAAAAATGAACTACAAGAGGAAAACAAAGCTCAGCTAGGAAAAATGCACAAAGTAGGAATGTAGAGGGAAAGGCATTCAAGTCCACCTGGCCTTCAGCATGTAGGAAACGAGCTGGGAAATCAAGGAGAGCAAGCAGGAGGGGGTGGGGCAAGGGTGGGGGTTGGCCATGGTGCGATTTGTCAACTCTGTGTACCTCCCTAACCCCACTGGGGGAGCCAATAGGACAAGAGGGTGAGGAAAATGTAATTCTACACCTTCCCAAAAGGAAGCACATGCCACCATGGAGCTTTGTACATGCTAAGGCTGCAAGTCATCTGTTGCTTCTAGTGCTTTAGCAGTAATGATGATAATGGGAAGATAAGTGGTTTAACTTATTGTCAGGCACTGTACTATACCCCTTTCCCCACACTATCTCCTTTCACCTTTTCCACAAACCTATCCCCTTTTCACAGATAAAGAAATTGAAGCTGAAGCTCCAAGAAACAATTACAAAATGTGAGATCAGCATTTGCACTCAGTTTGCATCAGAGCCCATGTCTTTCCCTTCATTAAGCCTCTGATGTACTTTAGCATGATAGTAAAAGAAAAACACCCATCATTTGTTGGCTACTCATTGTGTAACAAGGACTCTGCACATGTCATCTCATCTAGTAACCACATCAGTCTGAGGAAGTTGACACCCTGATTACAACTAGCTTCCTATTAGGAAAACTGAGGTTCAGAGAAGGTACATAACATGCCTGCCATCACACAGCTACTAAGTGTCATAGCAAAGACTGGACTCCAGGTTTACTTGGCAGAAGGGCTGGTGCTTTTCACCATCATGCTCTCCCAGCCTGTGAACTCGTGAGGTTCCTTATGTCCTTGCCCACAGAGGAAAGTAGATGAGAGCCATTTAGGATGCAGAGAGGGCAGTTGGCCATTTCAGGCCATGTAACTGGGTTTCACCACAGGACTTCCATCCAGCTGTTTCTATTGCTTAACCAGAGTAGCTGCCCAGCTTCTACCTCTTCAAAAGTACCTTCAGGAGGCCTTCCACACTCAGTGGCTAGCAAGGTGCACACCTGGCTCCCAGGTGAATTCCATTCCCATGAAATACTGCTTCCCATTCTCCCTCCCCCAGGGGTCTACCAGCTGTGTTGCTCTGCCTACTGAGTATCCATGCCAGCTAATAAATGTCACCTCTGGCCCTGTTTCCTGTGGCATTCGTGTCTACAGAGTTCCTGTTGTCGGCTCAAAGCTGGTGATGGAAATCATGAGTTGGCTCCATTTATTTCCCGCTCTGTGCCTTTGAAAAGACTCCTGTCATCTCTAAGAACATCTACTCTTCCTGTGAGCCTGGATGCCTTCCTTGATAAGCAACCAACAAGTCTTATAAACATAACTCACCCCCTGGCCCAGAGTTCCTTAAAAACCAGACCTGGTATGTGTGGGGGTGTGATGAGACCAAAGAGAAATCCCCGGCTGGAGATGGCAGAAGATTAGAAACTGGGTACAGACGCTGGTTCCTCATTTAACAACACTTCTACGATCATCAAAAGGGTCAACTGGGGCTTTTTTAAAGTGTATTTTACACGGAAGCAGGACAACAGTGCAGGTCTGTTTTGCTAGACATTAAAAAAAATTAGAATAACACTGAAATTTCTCCTCCTGAGGCTCTTTGAGGGATGTCTGAAGGAGAAATTAACATTTAAAGTATAACCCAGGAGACTAGAGAGGTGTGATCTTTGTTGTACCTTCTACTAACTATACAAGAAAGCTAATCCCCTGCTTTGAGCTTCAGTTACGGTCTTTGCAAAAGGTTAATAACAGAATCTTCCTCATCCATCCTCAGGACAAACAAATGAATCAGCACACGAAAAAGGCTTAGATAGTGCTTCTGAGACTTGAGCAGGCAGGAGGACCATGGAGGACCTGCTTGAGCAGTGTTGGCCTTGACCTTACAGCTCCTAGTTCCATTCATCGGTAGCTGAAGTCTGAGAATTGATTTCTCCTCATCCTCATTTGGTGCCCAAATTCTTGGTGCAGCAACTCCATTTTGAGAATCGTTGCCTTAGAACAACGCTTGGCAAACAGATGCTTGGCAGTGTTGACTGTCATTAGTATTGTCATTTTGGTCCTAACAGCCTCAGAAAAAATCACCCTGCTGCTTTTCATACTCAACAAGTATTTCTCAGTCCTTCCAAATCAGTTTCACTTCTCATGGCCACTAAAGTGCTAAAAGTTTCCACTTATTGGAAACTTAAGTTCCCAGCACTAACCCTTGCCTTCCTGCCCTCCCCCTCCGGGGCCCTAAACCTAGCTCCCGCCATTCCTGGCTTAGTCCACAGGAAATCACCCAATTTCATACATAATGGGTTCTTGAAAACACGTACTCATGTGGAACAAGACACTTACATGATATAAGGAGGAGTTCTGCTCCCACAGAGCTAAAAAGGACGATAAAATCCCTAATTACACCTCATCTTCGGGTGATATATTTTCAGCATTTTGTACCTGCATGCTCCTTTTTTAACAATTGAATGTGCAATAACCTAAGTCCGATGAGGCTAAAGATTTGCCATTTCAGCCTGCCTATTGACTTTCATCTTTTTCTCAATTACATTAAGACCTATGGTTATCCATTTCAAGACTCATTTTTTCTATTTAACTGCATAAAATTTGAGAAAAGTACAATAAAGAAAGTCAAGTAATTGCCTAGGAGATTAAGTATGACAAAACTGCTGGAAGTTAACTGCTGGCTGGCAGGCAGCCCCACAGCAAGTGAGTAGTCTGAAACACACAATGTCCCTTCTTGCATTCCCAGGCTAGCACTACCAAAATTGTCTCCCTTCCCAGCAGTCAAAGAAAGCTTCTAGTGCCCCCCCCCTTTAAAACTCCACAATGTGCTTCTCGAAAGTATTGTCCAGACCAAAGAGCAACCTTCTAAAGAACCCAACTAAGAATATCATTCTCTCCCTCCTTGCTTTCTCACTGGAGCCTGGCTTTCCTTGAAAACTCCTTTGAGAACTGTCTCTGATTTTATCCTTGAAGTATCTAAGTGAATCATCCCTTATGAGCATCTGTCTACCTATCTTTTCTTTTCCATTTTGGGAACCCCACTTGCTTTTGGGGTTCCCAGAAGCTATTTATAAAAGGCTGAATGATTTCTCCCCATTCTGTTTGGGCTTGGAAATGACAATGATAATTCTCACCACTCTGCAACCACTATTTCTCTATTCAAGTTTCTGGGAAGTCTCCTATCTTTGTCCTTAAAAAATGTATTTATGTTGGGCCTATTTTTAAGCCTTTACTCCTCCCATTCAGGTGACTCATTCAGGTCTTCACTTCAGGACCTGTGTTACTCACATGAATGCATCTACATCCTTGGAGGTCCTCAACTTGAAACTCCATGGATCTACATGACTCCCCTCCTTTAACTCTGCCACGTGCCAGGAGCACTTAATTGAACCTTCTCTGCTAGAGTGGCTAAGAGGAAACTGGCTTCCTGAGGCTCTCACCAATAGAAGCAATAAATATTTTTATGAAACGCTAGGTCATCCATGACCAGTGGCAACTGGGGTGACTTCTTCGCCCTTTTTCTAAGAACTCTCTCATTCAGAGCTATAGACTATAGACTGAATTTCTCCATCAAGTCAAATTCTACCAAAACTCCACCAAAAGGAATTTAACTTTCTGCACTTGGGAGAAAAAGCTTTTAATAAACACCTCAGCCAGCAGATTCCGGATAGAAAGTACAATCTACAAACCCCAGCTCCAAAAGGCCCTGAAACAAGGTAACTAATTAGGCAACAGAAAAATACAGAGCATTTCATATTATCAGTTTCCAGAGTTATAAAGAAGCAATTATCCCTCATAACTGGTGCAAGGATATAGCATTTCTCTTGGAACCCCCAATTTTCCTTCTCTGCACAATTCAAAACAGAGGAAGAAAGAAAATCAATACTAGAAATGTCAAAGAATTTCCTGGCCAGTGTCTTTTGGCAAGCTATCTACACTTCTGAGGATCAAACAGCCTGTCTTCTCTGTGCAGACCCGAGATAAACATTATTTTCCCACCTGTTTTTCCCCTGCCTTCACCTCAGGTCATTTTCATTATTCTTCACAGAAGGTATTCTTTCTGTGAATCATTCTTTAAAGCTGCAGAATGAAAATATTCACTTTCGAAAGCAGAGTCACAGAGATGACTTCTCAAGGGTGGTTGGTTCCTGGGTAAGGGACCTGGGTCACAGGAGGACATGAATTTTTAAAAATTAATTAATTAATTAATTAATTATATTTTTTAGAGACTCGGGGTTGCTATATTGCCCAGGGTAGTCTCGAACCCATGAATTCAAATGATCCCCAGTCTCAGCCTCCTAGATAGCTGGGATTTCAGGCGCCCGCCCCATGCCTGGCTATATTTTTTGAGACTAGATCTTGCTATGTTGCCCGGGATTGTCTTGAACCCATGGACTCAAGTGATTCCTCCGCCTCCCAGGTAGCTGGGATTACAGGTGTGCACCACCATACCCGGCTAGGACATGGATTTTATTGCTGAGTGCAGATGACTACAGTGGCCATCTGATCCCCCATGGTGAGGAGCCCAGGCCCAGGAGGCTCACCAGTCACATTTTCATACAACTACATCCTTGGCTTTGGGTCCTATCTGTGCAGTTCTGGCTCCTCATTTGTCCCGCAACTTCTTCCTTCCTCCTTGCCTAAGGAGAAAACTTCCTGAAACCCCTTCACTCTTGAAACTACATAGGATAGTTGAGTGGGAAGACTAAACTCCTCTCTAGCATCCCCCTTCCCCGGTCCTCCTCAACTGGAGAGTTCTTTACAGGACTTTGGGACCTACGCATTTTTTTCTTTCTTTGAATCTTTAATAAAAACAACAGTAGAACAGAACAAACACCCACCACATCCATTATATCACCTCCACTTTTGTCCCTGCCCCTCCCCCACCTTCTTCACCTCTGGTAATCTCATTTTAGTTCTCAGTGGCCTCTAGTTTATTTTATTTCATCCATTCATTTGCTTCATTTCCTTATGGTGTGCCTATAGGTAAAATCATCCAATATATGCTTTTATCTTTCTATTTCCCAGTTGACATACTCCCTTCAAATCCCTTCCATTTCGCTGCGATGGCAAAGTCTCCTTTTTCCTGATAGCTGAATAGTATCCCTCGGTGTATCTACAAACCATATTTTCTTTATCCAATCATCTATCAGTGGGCATGTAGGTTGTTTTCAGATACAGGCTATTTTGAATAATACAATTGTGAATAAAATAATGTCGTATTATTGCATAGCTATTATGATAAGCACTGTAGTGCATTTAACTCTTCAAGTTGCCTGCACAGGGCTTTCCAAACCTGAATCTCTCTTGAACCACTTTAGTTATTATTCTTTACATGCTATTTTTCATGAATCTATCTACTTTTTAAAAAATGTTATTTTTTAAGCATAGCAACATCATTTGCCAGAAATAGAATAAAACTCAATGATCAACTCAATGCAAACAAAATAATATTATGAAATTTTAATTAGATAATGTCCCTCACTGAAGACATTAAGTTTCTGACCTTCTCTCTCTCTCCCTTAAATGGAGAACATCCAAGGATAATATGCAAACCAAGAGTCTCCCCAGATGATCAGAAGTGCAGAATGAACATAAGGAATGGAAACACTTTAAGACCTTAAAGAATAGTGTTATTTAGTGCCATTCATGTATCACCTAGAATCCTCTCAAATATCTGTAGTGGACAAACTCTCCCTCCATTCCAGGAGTTTATGGAGCACTGACTACGAGCCAGACACCTATTTTAAAAGGAGAAGAATTCTCTGTGGCCGCAAGGGACTTAACACCAACATTTACATAAACAGTGTCTAGCAAAGCCTTTTCTTCAATCCAGCATCTTAAACTAAGGAAAAGCCCAGATTCAAAACTATGAAAATCAGCTACTAAGCCACGCCCTAGAAAGAGACTTGCTCTTCACCAATCTTGCTGATCATGTTCATGATAAAAAAAATGACATGTGGTTATTAGTTGTGAAGTATCTGGCTTACTCTGTAAGCAGCATTAACCACCCCCCAAACCTCAGGGCTTCCCAGATAAACAAGTCCCCACCTAAATGCACTTCCCCACCATCCTTGGGGGTGGCCCCCAATGCCAAAAGACAACTGACATTTAAAACCTGATTGAAACCACACCAAACCTTGTCTATTTTAAATGTCAGTGAGTAAGGCAGCTGGGTGAGCAGGCTTGCCCAGGACTGATTGAAAAACCACTTCTCTGTAGTTGGATTTAAAACTCAACCACTAGAGACAGCAAAAGAAGAGAGAACAAGAGTGACCTTTGAATACAGGGCAACTGAAATGACTCACATTTGTGACTAATTATCTCTTTCTTAATCTTTATGTTTGTTTCTCTGGCAGAGAGGAACCTGCTTTTAAGTAGCTGCGGCCCTTGGCCAGACTGAATTCCAGGCTGCTGTTGGATCTTGTTTTGTCCAGATTTCGAGTGGCCGTTTTCTGCTGTGTGTGTGTTGTTTTAAACGACTGACGTTTGTCATTCTTTTAGAATGCACATAAAAGTTTTAGCTTCCTGAATCTTGGAAAGAAAAAATAAATAAAAGGATGCTTGTGTTGTTTTTAAAACTTAGAAACTCTTTACAATGTCTTAAAAGTATCTTCTCTTTGGATACAGAACAATATCACCAACCTGAAACCAGGATGCATTTTTACATTACTTTTCATTAAAAGGGATCAATTATGCTTGCAAATACACATATATACATCAATTTAATGAACACCAACTACTCTTACTCTGTGCTATCTACTGTTCTAAGCAAATCATTTTATTTACAAATAATTTATTTGTAAATTTATTTAGTTTACAAATAATTTATTTAGTTCTCATCCTATAAATGAGTTCCTATTATCCATTTTACAGAACAGGAAATGAAGGCCACAGAGAGCTAAAGCAACTTACCCAAAGTCACAAAGCTAGTAAGTGGCTACACTGGGCACTGAACCCAGCATAGCCTAGGTTTAGCTGTTGGGCCACACTCTTGACCCCTCTCCTATGTTGCCCTCTTTTAGCTGTTGGGCCACACTCCTGACCACTCTCCTATGTTGCCCTCTTTTCCATGATACCCATACACACTATGTGCTGAGTGCTTTACATGTGTCGTTTCATGCAAACCTATAATGTAGGTCCTACTTTCTTTTCTCATTATGGATAGGGAAACTGAGGCACAAGGCAACACACTGTGCCCAAGATCACTCAGCTAATAAGTGAGAAGAGGATACCCTGATATCACTTAAGTGTTACCCAGGTACTCACTGTCACACAAGATGTCCCCATAGCCCATGTGCCTTTGGCTGGAGTTAGTGGGGCAGCTCCTGACAGTGGAATAGAAACCAGCCTCTAATTGAACCTTGAGCCTTATACTCAGCCCCATAACAACAGTGTTTAGGTAGAAGGGCTGATACATCATTTGATCCAGTTCTTTCATCAACAGAACAAACCAGGAGACCAAATAACAAGAATAATGTGGCTGAAGTGTGCATATAGTTACACCCCAATCTGGGGAGGGATTAGATCCCAACCTGGGGAGGGGAGGAACTGCTACCTGAGCATTAGCTTTCAAGTATGGTTCGGGGTTCCCTAGGGAATCCCTCAGCCCTTTTCCACACGATCAAAACTATTTCCTTAATAACAACAGCCATATTGTGCCTTTTTCTCACACCCTCCATGACCAAACAATAGTGTTTTCCAGAAGCCACATGACATACCAGGTTACATCAGATCGTATAGGATTCAGTTGTCTTCTCTGGTATCAGACAGTTCAGAACTTTGCAAACATACCACTGTAACCTCTGGTATTACACCACAGATTGAAGACTTACCAAACTTTCTTCCTGTTTTTCATTCTGAAAAGTTATTTTTCACAAAAATGTGAACATAAAATAGATGAATGTTTCAATGAATGAAGGCATATTTTAAAGTTTCTCAGGTTTAATTTCTAATACGCTAAAGACATAGATATTCCAAGTAACTGATGATTTTTAAGAGCATAAAGGGAACCTGAGTCCAGAAACCTGAACAGCTGCTGCTGAGCCTACAAGGTCTGCGCCAGGCAAGCCCATGCCTATGTACCCTACGGTCACAGGACTGCAATCCCTGGCTCATGATTGGGACATGATATATGTGATTTTAGATGCTGAAGAAATGCCCAGGTATACAGCTGTGGGCATCCACTGTGGTACATGCACCCAGATGCATAATGACAAGTACTCAGCTTACCTGGAAATAGTCTGATATGAATGATCCAAGTTCACTCTTCAGCAGCCGCCTAGGGAAAGAGAAACACCATCAGGAAGACATGATGGTACCATTCTTTGTGTCCAGTTCAGGACAAAAGACAGTGATGGAGCATGTATGCCATGGGGTCAAGGCCAGGGATAAGAAGGGTGGGCACTTCTCTAGCCCCCACCAAAAATTTTAGAGAATTGGGGCAGTGAAAATCCTTCATGGGGTTCACTCCTTAGTTCACTTTATGAAAGGCAACCAACTAACTAGGACAGATCATGGACAAAAGATGCTGATTTGAATAGAGTTAGCAAAGGTAGGTATTGGCATCTATCTTTACGTGAGGCAAGAAAAAGTGAGAAAGAAAAAGACCACAAGTTTGTAACCCTCCGCATTTGCAGACTTTGTTCTGAAATGCATTTTTCTCATACATGCGTCAGTCAAGAGTGTAATGCCGATGTATGTGGGGAGTGATTGTTTACTATACCTCCTGTACAAATAAAGTGAGGCTCAGAGCGGTCCCCAAAATAAGTAGCAGAATGAAGACTTAAGTTTAAGTCTCCAAATCCACTCCAAATCTACTGGTGACATTCAACTTGGTTGGGGGGGGGGTCTTACTACCATTCCCTGGATGATTGAAGCAGTCCTTCAAAGAGGCACATCCAAAAGAGAACAGTCTTTATCTAGGCATTAAACATTTACTGAGTTGTTCTCTATGTGCTAAAGATTGTTCTGGCACCAGGCGTATAGAAGCAAACACAAAAGATGAGGCCTCGTTTCAGGAAGCTTTTATTCAAGGGGGTGGGAATGAGGTGTGAACAGTGTGTTAAATACACTAAAGATAACTCCAGAAAGTCTTCAAGATGTGCTAAAGTATTTTTTAAATAGGGATTTTGGTACCAGATATCCTTCTCCCCATTGAAAGTATGGGGCCATCCCTAATTAATTTCTTTAATTTGAACCAAACAAGGCACATGAATTAAGAAAAAAGGATAAATGGTTTCCCAGAACCAGTGGATTCCCTAGGAACTAAACTCTTCATGACTCCAAGTGATTTCATTTATTCATTTCTATCTCACCAGCCATGATTTTTCAGGAGCAATCATGCAAGCTTCTGGGACACGCATGCTAGGTATTAGCTCTTCCTCCAAACTTGTTCCCACACGTGCCATAGGAGGAATGGGACGTTACAGTGAGATCATGTCACGTACAGAATATGGATACAATGGTGCTGATGCAGAAGAGACATCCATGATCTCAATTTCTGCAACAGAAACTACAAATGTGTGAAGCAAGGAAAATACCTTCCCTTTCCCACAGTAGAAAACATGTCCTGTGGACATGGCATTTCGATATGCAGTTTACTGGAAGAGCCTGGAAGGCTATCCCACCAGCACCATCCAGGAATTTATGTAGATATGGGCAAGGATGACAGACAGGAGAACCTTTTTCAGTCTCTGGGCCAAAGGTAGATCAGTCATCATTACTCTTTGAGGTTAGTGGCATCTCTCATAAAGGAACCAGAAACTCAGTGGACAACTCCAGATGGAGACAAACAGGAAGAGGCAGAGAGAGAGAAACATCTCCTAACAAAGACTATGGCCACTGGGAAGTCTCAAAGTCAAGCTGCAATGATAGGTAAAAAAAACACATCCTAATGATACTCAAACCTGAACAAGGTTCCCAGGTGTATCTTGGGTGCTTATGGTGCTAAGGGATGAACAGCTGAAACCAGAGCACATTATGGAACTGGTGCCTGAGGAACCCACATTGGGAAAACGCTGTGTTCATGAGGATGCTTCAGGGACAATGGAAATAGGACCAGGTCAGGGGTAAGGTTAAGCCAGCAAGGTCAAGAGTGAGGGACTCCTTCTGGAGCAAGATAGAGGGGGGATGTGTGCAGGTTTAACAAGGAGGGCTGTGGCTGGACATGATTATAGAGGTGATTATTGAGCCCTGAAATGTTGCACTTGAGGTAGGAATCAGCTGAAGGAGCAGAGTCTAGTGAACCAATATGATGCTAGACAAAGGCTTAGCAAGAAACTCTGAAACAAACTCAGGCAAAAAGAATGCTAGAGCAATAAGGTGCGGATAGATGAGACTAAAAAAGAGAACGTGAACAGGTGTTTCAATGATGTGACCCAAGTCCTTCACTGAGCAGGGGCCAGACACAGGTGTGTTCTGCTTTGCGAACTTGAAACCCAACACACTAGCCCAGTCTTGATAAGAGAGCCACACAGTTGTCCTTTGATTAAATCTTAAATCCAAAACCCTCTGCAGTAGGTATTGTCATCTGAAATTATCATATGACAACAGACCCCATGTAAGGAGATGAGCCAACATTCTATGCCCCAGTGAGTAAATCTGTAAATCAGCTCTGACCCTTACCAGACTTTATTTGTGTCTGAGCCTGTTTTGAGTTGGACAAGGTCACTGAATATATGGACAGAATTTTCACTGCAGTAAAATATGGGAAACAACATCAATGAGAGCTAGTCAATACTCATTAAAGATTATGGTTCACTCATTAAAAGGGATATTTTATAACTATAAAAAAATTTTAAAAAGAGAGAAGTAGTTCTCCAGAGGACTCCAAAGAATTTATATTATATCAGGTAGGAAAATAAACCAAAAACAAAATGGAGAAGAGTGTGTTAAATCTGTTGCCCTGTGAAAAGGGAAGAGAAAAAGAGCATGCATTTCAATATAGCAATACTAACAAATTCATTTGTCAGGTCTGTTCTTCAGGTAGACATTTGGGCTCCAATTGGCTCTCTGGACTGGAACATATGGTACCTTGGTTTTTAAACATACAAGCGTTTTAAAGCTTATGTTAAATGGACTGAGTTTTTCTCTGCTTCTTCAACTCCCCAGATAAGGGTTGGAGAAGGCTGAAAGTTTGGTGGGAATTAAATAGGGCAAAACAAAACACTTTAGCCAACTTTATTCCCTGAAGATGGCAGGAGATCTTGTTCAACAGACTAGTGGGCCTTGCAGATGGGTCCAGTATCCCCAATTGCTTGTCCATATATGTTCTTTATATGTGCAAACAGTAGTTCTGGAAGAATATAAACTACTATTAGAAAAGCTATATTTTAGGAGGTTGGGTGGGAACTGAATTTCTGGGATCTAGGGAAGGAAAAATTTTCCCTATAGACTTAATTATACATTCAATAATTTTGTACCATGTGAATCAAATCTACTCATTTATTTTTAATGTTTTTAATTGACAAGAACCACCACCACCAAGGTTATCACCAGAGGCCTTGAAGCGAGGGAAAGAATTATGGGAGTGAGTCCCATCCTGGGCAAGCATCTCAGGAAGCAGGCTATTGTGGGGATAATGGGCTCCAAACCTGCCAGTCCAAAACCCACCTCAGGCTGGAAACCTGAGAATGGAGCCCAGAGAGGGATGGGTTCAGGGGAACTAGGCCTGGTCTGTAGAACAGAGAATGGAGAATGGGGAATAGAGAGTGAGTCAGATTGCAAAATCGATGATTTATCTCACTCCTCAATGTTGATTCTTCTTGCACTTGGTTTACAAGGAAGGGGTACTTCTGAAAAAAATCTACCCTGGTCTTAGCTGAACTGAGAGAAAAGGGATTTCCCCCACATCTGTTTTGATCCACTGTTTCCAGGGGGAACTCAGCAAAAGCTCCCCTCCAAAAAAAGGAAGGAACAGGATAGATAACAGGGACCCCCAAGCATTATTTCAGTGAGTCACGTCATCTACTGAAAATCCACTCCATGTGAGACGTGGTGCTTGACATTAGAAAAAAAGGAGGAAGTAGACTCAGAGCCTCTCATGAGACAGAGTAGCACCATGTTCCCCAAAATGTGAGAGTGAAAGTGTCAAGGTGTGGAGACCAAAGCCCACAGCCGGTGGCTCACCCCGGGACCTTCCTCATTTACATTTACCAGTTCAACTTAGAAAACACAAGAAAGAGAGGAAAGCAGGAGCAAGACTGAGAATGAAAGGGCCTGTGGGTCCCAAGACATGAGGGGATGGAAGTTCCTGCTTCCCATGTGCTTCTTGATGGGCACAGAGGCCAGAGTACACTGCCTGCCTTCCACTTCTGTTGCTTTCCCCTAGGGTTTCTTCCCTAGAAATGGGAAACCAATTACTTATTGGAGAAGGAAGGAGGGGGAAGAGGGGAGATAAGAGTGGAGGGGAGGGATGGAAGACCAAGAGTGGGAGGGGGGCAGGAGGAAAGGAGGGAAGGGGAGGAGGGGGGGAGAAGGGAAGAAAAGGGAAGGGGAGAGGGTGGAGGAAAGGAAGTGAGGCAGAAGAGAGGGAAAGATTTTAGGTTTTAAGCCTGGAATGAAACCATAAGGTCATCCTAATAGCTCTGCTCTTTATACACAAGGACACCAACTCTGAGAGGTGACTGAGGAAGAAGAGCTGGCAAGAGAGGACAGTGACACCAGGAGCCTGGGTAAGGGTATGGCCTGGAGGTCTGAAACCTGTGATGAGCGGTCCCCTTGGCAAGTGAACTTCACAGATTAGTCCCTCATACCTGCTTCCTTGAGTGGAATTTAGAGATGGTGAGGGCACCTACCACACAGGACTAGCTGTTTTACCCAGTTATTCCTAGAAGGGGGAAATTCCCAGATGGTGCCACCAGGCAAAGCTTAGCAAGTGTCAGCCACTGTGTGGCTGACCCTGGAACCCAGGCCCCTGAGAACCCCTTCTACTCCTCAGCATCTTCTAAAAATTACTGCCAGATCAGCATTTCCAACAACTGGGACCCAGCATCTAAGGCCCAGGTGAAAACCATAAAGGGGGCCAGCTCACCCTGATGAAAGGTGCACTCCCATGGTGGGAACAGGGAGGGGGGAAGGGTTTTGGGGTGTGGGGATTGAGGTTAATGCTCCTTCCCCCCTGAAGTAACTCCCACTTCTTCAGGCTCCCACACTGGACCTTCATGCCAGGTTTTATTCGAAAGCACAGCCCTGCTCCCAGCCAGCAGTCAGTACAGCAGCCAACATGAAGCAAGATGAAGAAGTGGGAAACTGAGCAGAATGGGAACGGAAGACTTATGTGGGACCCAGACCAGAAGGGAAACTGGGCATGAGGGTCAGTCAGAAGCCAAAAGGGCCATAACAAGGGAAAATGGGGAAGCACTTGTTGGTCTGTATTATCTCACCCAGGTCTCCCTCTAGACTGACTGGATGAGATGGCACCTCAGTGAATTTCCTGTTCTACCCAGACCTGAGATCTTACCCTTCACTGTCTTGTCAACTTCCCACTCCGTGGCTTCAAGGTAAGAAGGGATGACAGGGCAGCAGAGCAGCAGAAACAACATAGATAAATCACCTGGGCTAAGAGACACAGAGTCCCTAGCCCACTCGGGAAGATGCAAGGCAGAAAGCCCCCAGAAGATGATGAGAGGTTTGGAGATAGCTACTGAGAGCTTGTTTGGAGGTTCTAGCAGGGGAGCGCAGCTACTCGTGTACCCTCGACCAAAGAACGGTCCATCTCTATTCGGGGAAGGCCGTCCTCTTTGACCGAGCGCACAGCTTCGGGAGGGACGCACATGGAGCGGTGAGGGAGGAAGGGGACACACGCCTAGCCAGCCAGATCAGCCGAATCAACCCTGGCAATCAATGGGGTGACAGATGTCGCAGCCAGATCGCCCTCACATCCTGGAGATAGCTACTGAGAGGCTAAAGTTCAGCCAGTGTGAGCCAGGGTAACCATATCAGATGCTAAATACTTCTGTGGCATTTGGCAATCAGGGGCTGCCCCTCCACCTCTCCCCACCATGCTGACCCTTTGGGGGAATCTAGCTGGATCTCCTCACAGAATCACCCCTTTCAATTCTGCAACAGGATATACTTCAAAGGGGCAGTATCTTTACCAAGAATATATGGGCATACCCCTCCTGCCCCTCCCCCCCCGACCATTCCATGGGGTCCCATTAGAGGTGGTGTCCTTTTTGCTGGGAAATGCTAGCAATCCTTAAAAGCTCTGTTACATGCTGCAGTGGGTGGCAGTGGAAATGAGGAAAAAGAATGGAAGAAAATGACAGAGCAGTTATTCAGCTTCTAATTCTGTCACACACACACACACACACACACGCGCACACACACACTTGCTAGGCAGCTGGCATACAGCTTCTAGAACTCTCCAGTAGCAACAGGTAGAATCGATCCTCGTTTTGCAGGTGACATCTCTGACGCTCAGAGTCTTGCCTAGGGAAGGTGGATCTCAACTGCCAACCTGAGCATTAGCCTTAGTCCCCCAGGCCCACTAGGGCAGGTAGGTAAGGGGATTGAGGAAGTAGCAGCCACAAACAGTGGGGGTTCAAAAGCCAGCAGCCAGGTCTTGGCTAGACTGTGGGTCCAGTGTTGCCAGGTGTGAACTTTGCAAAGAGGCATGGAGTTGAAGGAGAGATGTCCAGATTTCTGAACACTGTGCAGGTCAACCACTGCGGGCCCTGGCCCTGGAGGCTTCCAGTTAGCCACTTCCCTCTAACTCCTCTTCCCAACCAAAAGGTCAGGTGTGTACCTCAACCACTGAAGACACGAGATATCAACACACAGCCAAAAGAGACATCTGAGCCAAAAAGAGAAGACCTCAAGTTCAGTTCACCCCCACTAGGATCCGCAGACAATGCCCATTTACCTTGGGATCTAGTCATGAATCTGTGCCAGGGGTGTACCAAGCCTACATTTGGACAATGCCAGCTCTGTGTGCCTCTTGCAGTTCTATTACTGTGTTTAAGAACCTGGGAGGAGCCAGGCATGGTGGCATGCACCTTTAATCCAAGCACTGGGAGGCAAGAGGCCTGGGGTCGCTTGAGTTTGTGGGTTCGAGACTACCCGGGCAACATAATGAGACTTGGTCTCGAAAAAGCAGCTGGGCATGGTGGTGCACAGCTGTAATCCCAGTTACCTAGGAGGCTGAGGATCGCTTGAGTCCACAGGATCAAAACTATCCTGGGCAACATAGCAAGACCTAGTCTCAAAAAGAAAAAAAAAAAAAAAGAACCTGGGAGACTGGGTTCAAATCCTAGTTCAGTTGGAGCACCTCTCTCAATCTCTACTTCCTCATCTGAGAGATTTAAATACCTGTCTCTGAGGGTGTGGAGAGTTTTAAAAAAGGTAACAGACACAAGGCACTGAGAACAGAAGTTGGCACGCACTGAAGACAAAGTAAAGGTTTGCTGTCATTGCGGAATGGAATCCCACTTCAGACTGGTCTCCACAGCCTGAATCCAGGCTCTCCCCAGCCAATGACCCCATCACATTTGACAGGCTCCCTTAAAGAGATGGAAAAAAAACCTGAGGTGTGTTTGGGGTTTCCAGCAGCCTACTGACTCAGAAGGGGGACATTTAAATTCAGCTGTCAGAGCCGTAGCACAAATCTTGGAACCGCCTCTTTCCTTGAAAATCTCTGAGGTTTCCTTCCCACTGCTCTCTCTCTCCCAACAAGAACAGAAGCAGGGTGGTTGGAGAGAGAAGGAAGATGTGAGTTTCCTGCCTCAGGCCAGCTGCAGATAACTCACCTCTGGCTTCTGGAAACCCTCATCTCTGTGCATTTATTTCTGCAGAGAAGAAAAATAAAATCCTCCTCTGAAGAAGGGGATGGAAGGGCATGGAGTGAGTACTGGGGAAAAAGTAATATCCTCAGTTACTTTTCCCATCTGACTCCCCCATGTGCTCATCCTTGAAATTTCAATAGAAGTGTGGTTTGTCTTTCAGATCTAATTACATGCCCATCTTCTGCATTGTCTAAGAAATCTGTTCTGATAAGGCCCCACTTAAACTCTCCTGACACTACTGTTGAATCAGCTTCTACTCACTTTGTGGGCAGTTTCCCTAGAGCAAGAAGGACCCACCTCAATAGCCACCCTAGAATTGAACCCCATACTTGCCATTTCTCAAAAATTCACTGAGGAAATGAGTGAAACAATCAATGACTCCAACCTACACTCACACGCATGCACGCACGCATGCACGCACACACACACGCGCACGCGCGCGCGCGCACACACACACACACACACACCAGCCAATCAAAAAGTGAAAGAACCTACTTGCCTGACTTCATCTAAGAACTAGCTCACATAAATTGCAGGCTCTTTGCACTTTTCTGATTCTTCTTGGTCACATTAAACCAGTTAGAATTGGCTGCAAAGAACGCTTGGGAAGCATGTGCTCCTGTTGCCAGGGAGTTTGACCACTCTAGTTCTTGGACAAGCTCAAGAAGCCTGAACTTCTAACCCAAACCGGCCTCCACTGCCAAAATTCAGTCACACCAGGACTGAGGCTTGAAAAGGGCATTGATAATCACATCCATCCCCATGGAGAATGTAAACCCAAAAAGACTCCCCTGGCCTGTACAACTTCGGGCAAGCAGAAGTGTGGATTTTGACAACCAGGGATTTCTCTAGATTATGCTTATCATTTCCCTTCTTTATCATTTTTTAAGTTAAAATAACATTTGGCTGACAATATTAATGTGATTCAAGAATACAAAATACCACCTCTTTAGGCATTGCTACCCCTCCCCACACATACACACACCACCCAAGGTACCCAGAATCCTCCACTGTAGTTCATGGGACCCTTCCCCAATTTTCTCTTTGCCCTCTCCTTCCCCCAAAGGAAAAAGGCTTTTTTCTTAATTTTTGCCTTTAAAAGTATTACAATGTGCAAACCCTGCCATCTAATGTAGTTTCATAGAGGATACTTTGATTTATGGTTCTACGCATTGATAGATCATATGTTCAGACTTTTCTTTGGGGAAAATTTTCTGCTTTATTGAGGTGTGATACTCCTAGTGAATTTTTTTTTTTTTTTTGAGATTAGGTCTCGCTATGTTACCCTGGTAGTTCCGATCCCACGGACTCAAGTGATCTGCAGCCTCAGCCTCCCAGGTAGCTGAAAAACTTACCTTGGAACAAAGATAGCCTCTTTAATAAATGGTGCTGGGAAAATTGGACTACGATATGCAAAAAAAAATGGACCAAGACAACTCCCTTACCCCATTTACAAAAATCAACTCAAAATGGATAAGAGACTTAGATGTCAGACCTGAAACCATAGCATACATAGAGGAAAACTTGGGCAAAACTCTCCATGAATTACAATTTAGAAATCCCTTTCTGGAAACATCTACAGATGGCAAAAAAATGAAGGAAAACATAAACAGATGGGACTACATCAAACTAAAAAGCTTCTGTACAGCGAAAGAGACAACAGAAAAAACTAAAAGATGCCCTACCGAATGGGAAAAAAAATTTTGCCCTCCACATGAGTGACAGGGTTTAATAACGCAGTCTTCTCTTGATCTAACACATGCTTTAGAACTTGACTGTCCTTACTCCAAAGCTATTCTGCATAGAGGCTCCAAAATCTACCTGCTAAGACTTAAAGTGGAGTTCATTTCTGATGCCATGACTCAGAACAGAGGAGCCACTGTTTGTAATGACTGCATTTTAGGGTCCAGTTGCATAAAACTCCTTCCTGGCCATCCTTGGCATCTGACTATGGTTTAAAGGGATTCATACTTCCTGAGCATATATACTAACTCCACAGTTAGAAAGATCGCCAGGGCTGAGAGTAAAGGGAACCAGGGAAGCTGATTAAGTCTCAGACACTAGACATGGATAATCCATCAAAGTTCGGTTTGAGCAGGATGGAGAAGCAAGAGACTCATTTCCTTTCATTCTTTTCTCTGCAGAAAAGGAGGAACAGCTTGCTCTCCTTGTAAGAATTTAACCTCACCAAGCTTCGAATTCAGCACTTTCTTGGAGGAATCTGTTCCTGACCTTTCCAGGTCAAAGAGTGAGCCCACCTCATCCAAACTGCTAGATAAACTGTATTCAGCATTGCTCACGAAGCAATTCATCACACTGCCCTGTGCTCGTAAGCATAGCACAGGCCAATCACCTATATTACTTTATCCTTGTTGAATTTTTACAACAGGAGTAATAATAACTCACATATTTTATGCTCTGGATCCCGTACTCATGCTAGTTTTAGCATTATCTCAGTTCTCACAGCCATGAGGTGGCTGCTATTATTATCCCCATTTTATAAAAAAATAAAGACAGATACTTCGAAAAATGAAGTAACTTGCCCAAGGTCACAGAATTAGTCTAAACTTGGTCTCCAGTTCCTCTAAATCGAGCAGCTACTCTCTCGTTGCCTACAAAACTGTCATGACTCATTGAAAAGTCGGCTTGAAAATAACTGAGTCTCTTCAGCTCTACTTCTCTTAATCCCTGCCATGCTGTAGCCCTCTCTTGTTAGGAACCTTCCCCACTGGTCATGCCTCACCCTTTTGGGTGCATCAATCTAATCTGAAAACAGATCTTTCGAAAGGAAAAAGGAGAAGGGAAAATCTAAATTCAACTGTCCATTTGAGTGTAAGCAGAGAGTAGGTCTGGTTACAGAGCATGTCATTTTGACATTTTAATTACTGAAACAAGAACAGCTGTGTTTATTTTCACATAGACACTTGCAGATGTGGGCACACATGGGGGTGAGCTTGCTTTACCCAACTTGGGACAACTACATCAAATAGCTGCCTAGGATCGTTTTCACATTTGTGGTTACACCCTGAGTTTCTGAAGTGAGAAAGCCCATCTCCAGTCTCTCTCTTTTGTTCTTAATAAGTTCTCCAACTATATTTTTATTTCTAAAATTGATTTGTCTAAACTAAATTTTGTATTTCCATACAAATTTTATTTTTTTAACTTACTATTTTTTAATTTTAAATTATATATATATATATATATTTCACATGTTTGTATTCCCCGGGGTAAACCCAGCACCTGCCCTCCCTGACTACTCCCACTCATCCCTCTCCCTCAGTTGTGTACTTTAGTTTGGTTGTTAGCTTGTCTTAACTTCTCCTCCTGACCTTTTGTTTGTTTTTCCTATATCCCATATATTAGTGAAACCATTTTATTTTTGTCTTTTTCTTTCCAACTGTTTCTGCTAATACAATTTCTTCTAGGCACACCCATGTTATCTCAAATATATCAAATTTGTCATTTTTAATTGATGAGTAAGATTCCATTGTGTATATATACCACATCTTTTTCATCCAATCATCTATTTGCGGACATTTGGGTTGTTTCCACATCCTTGCAATTATAAATAATGCTGCAGTAAACATCCAAGCACAGGTGTCTCTGTGTAAGTATTGAGGTCTCCTTCCATCTTCATTCTCACCGCCATCCTAAAGGGGGCTGGAGGGTGGAAGCTCTAGAAACTTGAATAATTCAAGTTCTGCTTTTTGAAAACTTTGCCTTATTCTGGGCTTAATCCACATGTGAGCAATTATATTTCAAATCACAACCATAGACAGGAAAGAATAGCCAATCCCTGCTAGTCCCTGCTAAACCCAACACTGCAAAGACAGGTTTGAGGAATATGGTGACCTTTCAGAGAGGTGTTAAGAATCATAGCACAGGATGAGAGATGGGGCTTCAGAGGTCCAGGAGTGGAATGATGACATCAGGAAGATCAAGACCATCCATCAACTTAAACCTTTTTCTGAACTAAAACTTAATCCTGGCACCTCATTATATCACAAAGAACACAGGCATCACTATGAACTGAACAGTGTGACTGTGTGACCCCCAAATTTATACATTTAAGTCCTACTCTCCATATGAGAGAAGTCTGGAGATGGAACCTTTGGATGGTCACTGGGTCTGGTCATGAAGGTGAACTGTCAGGATGGTATTAGAGAGTTTACAAGAAGGGACAACAGAGACCTTGGCAGAAGAGAGCCCCATCAGGAGCCACACCTGCCTACACCTGGGCCTCAGACTTGCCTGCTTTCAGAACAGTAAGTGATAAAACGTTTAAGCAACCAGTTAGTAGCATTTGTTACAGCAGCCTAAACAAACAAACACTGAAGCTTAAGTTATAAAGGAGTTCAACTCCCCACATTAGTATTTTTAGTGGTATGTTTCTTGAACATTCATCAGCTGGAAACAATGGTCCTCAAGTGGGTGTGAGGAGGGTCTGGTGCATGGTGCAAGGTGCCCATGCATTCCTGGCACCTCCTCTAGCCACACCAGCTCCCTTCTCCCTACTCACATAGCTAGAATCTGGAACATGCCACACCCCCTCAGCTGAGCTTTCCAAATTCACCCCCCCACCCCCGCCCAGATGTCTTTTGTTGGCCTGTGCCAAAGTTTGGAGAAATGTGGATTACTTTACCAATGTTTGAAGGTCAGGGAATTTCACATAAAAACCTCAACTTCCAGTTCTTCTTGAGAAATAAAACAAGTTCTGCATTCTGCCAGGAAATACCCCCCGATGGGCACTGGCACTCATCACTCAAGCCAGGCCCACCCATTTAGAAGACCTGCTTTGGCACCTGTGGGTTCTGAGTTAGCGGCCCTCAGTGTACAAGGCAGGTAAAATCTGGGACGGACTGTCCTTTTCTAACTGCACAAAGCAAACAAAAAAGAATTTTTTTTTTGAGACTATGTCTCACTACATTGTCCTGATAGTCCCAATCCCATGGAATTAAGTGATCCCCAGTCTCAGTCTCCCAGATAGTTGGGATTACAGGTGCCCACCACCTCGCCTGGTTGCTTTTTCGAAACCTAGTCTCGGGTTGCCTGGGGTAGTCTCGGACCCGTGAACTCAAGCAATACCTGTCCTCTTGCCTCCCAGCACTTGGATTATAGGTGCGCGCCACCACACCCAGCTCACAAAACAAAAATTTTCAAGTACAATTTCAGGATTAGTTTCCTGAAGTGAGGAACAATTCACATGTTCCGGAGTGACTTTTTAAATTTATTTTCACTTCATTGTGCGGTAAAGAAGTCTCACTCAGGATAGAATCTAAGTTTGGGAAGTAAAACTGAGCTCTGGCACTCAGGGGTTGGTCAACCTGGTTTTGCCCCTGTCACTCAACATCTCCAGGCCTCAGTTTCCTCCTCTGAAAGAGGAGGTTTTGGGCTAGATGATCCCTATTGTCTTCTCCCATATCTGCTTAAATAGTATGTGAAATTCAAGCACCTGGGTAGAAATTCAACACATTTGTGTTTACTTCTGAGCCCTAAAGATTTTCATGAAATCAGAGCCCTTAAAACACCTCAGTGACCATTAACACAGGTTCTTAACTAAATGTAAACAGAACCCACATAATGGCCTTATTTATTGTTCTACCCATTCAGGGCTGGGCCTTTCACCTTGATGTTCTGTACTTAACACACCAGAGAGGAATGAACACCAGCACATTAAATGACCTGATGTTCAACCTTTCGTCCCCAGGAGACCCTAGTGCTTGGAGCACTGCCTGCCTCCCTGACCTCATTTCACCAACACACACACCCAACTACACCAACACCCAACCCTGCAGCTCTATACATTTGGGCCTACTTTTGGTTTCTTGCTGATGGTTACCCAGGACCTTTGCACCTGTGGTTTCCACCACCTACTCTTAACTACCTCTTCAGGTAGTTAATTCCCACTGGTCCTTCAGATTGTACGCACCATTCCTGGCCTCCTTGGAAAGAAAAATCATGCTAAAATGTTTTCATGTTGTCAGCTCTGTTGCACTTCACATTTTACAAGTATCATTAGTTGACTAATATTATCACCCCAACTGAATATAAATTAAAGGAGGGCAGGGTCCATGCCTGTCTTGGCTCATTGTCTCTGCAGTGCCTAGCCAAATGGGAGGCACTCCAGTTCTAGATTAATGTAGGAAAAGCTGGTATGATCCACTAGGAAGATTCTGGAAGATAATAAACTCCTTAAAAAGCATGTCTAGCTGGGTGTAGTGGTGTGCGCCTGTAGTCCAAGTGCTGAGAGGCAAGAGACCTGGGATCACTTGAGTCTGTGGGTTCAGGACAACCCCAGGCAACATAGCCAGATCTGGTCTCAAAAAAGCAGCTGGGCACTTTTTTACAGGCAGGTGCCTGTATCCTAGCTACCTGGGAGGCTGAGGCTGGGGATCACTTGAGTCCATGGGTTCGAGACTACCCTGGGCAACATAGCTAGACCTAGTCTCAAAAAAAAATGTCGAGTCAGTCATGGAGGTGTGTGCCTATAATCCCACTCTGGGAGGCTGAGGCCAGGGATCGCTTGAGTCCATGGGTTCAAGACTACCCTGGGAAACATAATGAGACTTGGTCTCTAAAAATAGCCAGGCATGGTGGCATGTGCCTGTAATCCCAGCTACCTGGGAGGCTGAAGCTAAGGATCACTTGAGTCTGTGAGCTCGGGACTACCCCAGGTAACAGCGAGACGTAGTCTCTTAAAAAAAAAAAAGTCTAATTGAAGATTACATTCTCAAAACCTAATAGCAATAACAACACAATATTGACAGTGATAAGAGCTACCGGTACCAAGTATATAGTGTGTTCCAACCTAGTCCAAAGAGATTATTTGTAAAATAACTCAATTTTCACAAGATCCTTATGGAGGTAAGAACAGTTACTCTGTTTTACACAAGAAAAAATCAAATCACAAAGAAGTTGGTAAGTCACTTAGTATAAAGGAGAACAATAAAATCCCACGCAGTCTGTTTCCCATGCACTAAGCCACACATTAAATGTTTACCGAAACAATGAGCTACCACCTATCCACCCTGCACCACGCACCACACACATTCTAGACACTTGAACAAATGGGCAAATCTTCTGGAGCAGAAGTCTGGACAAGATGAGGGTATCAGAACTTAACAGTTACAAGAGCAACATAAAAGTTGGCAGAAGAAGCAAAAAGAACCAAGTAGAGGGAAACATTCCTCAAGATAAGGCTGCTGGAGCTCTGCCCCAGCTCTATTCCACAAGGGAAACAGCTCCTGGACTGGCCAGACACGTACCTGATGTTTTCGTTCAGTGCATAGAGCTCGTTGCTTTGTAAACTGCCCCCTTTGAAGACGTTGATCACGGCAGTCTGGACACTGTGGGGAAACAAAAATGACCCCTCATTAGAAGATCTGTCTCCTGGGGCCATCTCAACAAATAGCTCCCGGCTGAAGATGGTGGGAGGGCCAGGAAGCCTGTGGCACAAACATGGCCATCATTTCCATCCCTGGAATCTTTCACTTCCTCCCAGGGGAGGAAGGAAGACAAAAGGACCCCCCAAACAACCCCTCTCCCTCCACTTTCTCGTTAGGCAAGCCGTCTTCCTCTCTGGCCTCGCTGGCAGCTGGTCTGAGGAATGGCAATAACAAAGGGAAGGCAGGGGGATGTGATCTTAGGAAATAGTGTGGTGCGTGCCATTGGGCCCGGATGAACCCAAATGGGTTCATCTGCAAGCAGCTGCTGCAAGCAGCTGCTGGTCTATGACCTAAGTTCCTCCACCTAGGAGCACCCTATCTTCTTTGGTAGTCTGGAGATCCGGGACGAATATGAAATAATTCACTGTCTTTTTACTAGTTTCCTTGGAAGAACTTAAAAGTAGTTGGTGTCACTTGTCCCTTTTACTACCACTTCTGATAGGTGTACAGGCAGTAGGGTCAGTCCCTAGGGAGTCACAGGTTAGGAGTCTCTGGGACCCCAGCCCAAAATTTCAGCAAGCCACTGATTGCTCTCCTGTCCTTATCAAGGGTCCTGGATCCTTTCTAAAGAACAAGGATGAATTTACCACCAAAACATTTCAGAGCCCTCTCCCCATCCCCATCATGAATGGTGTCTTCTGTGTCATTCACTGAGAAAATTCCAAATGATTCAAATGATAAGGAATTCCATGATGCTTTGAAATGATGCAGCTGATTTATCCAAAGAGGAATTTTATAGGTTTGAAAAATAATAGCTCACAGATGTGCCAGACAGAGTGTAAATTCAGTCTCAGCTCAGTGCTAGCTGTACCAAAGGTCTCTGGACTCCTCACAAAACCTGCATGTCTCCTCTCCCACTATCTTGGCTAAATAGGTTTGAGAGTCTCTGGTTTGGACCAGCTGATTTAGCTTCTCACAAATCCATGTCTTATCTTCCCCAGCAAGTAATAGGTTACTTGAGATGACTTACATGGCCACACTCTTGAGCACTCTGATAGTCTGGGGTATGATTAATGAGCATGAATATTAACTGTGAGGCCTTAATCCATCTGTCCAAGTTGGTTAACGGCCTCTGATAGCCTAGAGGCCCAAGCAATCCACATCCCTCTGCTAAAATTAGGAAAGTGAATCGATACATTCTTGGTAGGAACTACACACAGGCCCCTTGGTGGAGCTGGATTCCTCAGTCGAGTGGGGCCCCTCGAGTTAAGCCTGCCCCCGGCCCCTGTGGACCCTCCCTTCACAGCCAGCTACCTCCTTTACCTGTTCCAGGCCGAGTTGGAGCTCAGCTGCAGGGCCTGCCGGCTGGCCTGAAACCGGGGCAGGTCACTGAGCACCGGGGAGCTCATGAAGCGAGGTCTGGGCCTGCGGAAGGAGCCCATTGTGTGGAACTCGACAGGCAGGCTGGGAGAGAAGCCACGGGTCATAAGTCCAGATGAGAGGGGCACTTCTCTTCTGGACCAGCCTGCCCACTCCTGGGGCTTCTCCCAGGGATGCCTTCTGGGCCTCGGGCTTTCTTAAAACCACAAATTTAGCCAATACCTGAAAAGAGAGGGCAGCTTGTATTGAAAACTGAGCAGACCACATCTCGGAAGAAACTGGCAGAGACTAACCTAAAAACAACTTTAGGGTAGTTGACAGGTTTCTTTTTGATTATG
>PVHY01005740.1:0-67716 GCA_004024945.1 Uropsilus gracilis | reverse complement strand
TGGCCAGGGAAAGTCTTTTACCTCTATCAGGAAAACAGACATGAGGAATGAGCCAGACTTAATCACATAGGCCATTACTTAAGTATTTTCTGTTGTTATTTTAACTAGAATGAAAATAATAATCATACTTCTGAATTCATGGCTCTTTATCATTTTTTTTTGCCCATGCTACGCCTTTCCTTATTGGTTCCTAACATTTGACATGTAGACATGTATTCATGTTTTTCATTCCCATTCCTATTCCCATTTCTCTTCCTGTCTTCTCAAGCATGCCTGGCCCCTACTAGGCATTCTTTTAAATATAATTTTTAAAAAATTTTAGCAACCACAGACTTAGCAAAAAGCTGAAAGAATTTTCTTCCTTAACTATTTGAGTCAGCCGCCAATCTGATGTCCCACCATTCCTTTGAATATCCTAAAATTTATTTCCTAAAATCAGCAATCAAGAAATTAGCACTAAGATATTAGTACCATCTAATCTTCAATTTTTTTTTTTTTTGAGACTAGGTCTGCTATTTTTGCCTGTGGAACCGCAGGCTCACGTTACCCAGGGTACCACAGACTCAACCAATCCTCAGCTTCCCAGGTAGCTGGGATTACAGGTGTGCGCCACCACACCCAGCTATATTTTTTGGAACTAGATGTCACTTCATGCCCCCGGTGGGACTCCAAACAGCTGTCCCTGGCCCTGGTCGCGGCTTCCTAGGCTGCCACTTACAGGCATGCGGCACCATGCCCGGCCCCTAATCTTCACTCTCGAGAGCTTGTTTGGAGGTTCTAGCAGGGGAGTGCAGCTACTCGTATACCCTCTACCGAAGTCTCTATTCGGGGAAGACTGTCCTCTTCTACTGAGTGGGCAGCTTTGGGAGGGACACACATGGAGTGGTGAGGGAGGAAGGGGACACCTGCCTAGCCAACCGATCAGCCGATTCAACCCTGGCAATCAATGGGGTGACATATGTCGCAGCCAAATCACCTCACATCCTAATCTTCACTCTTAATGTTATTCCTTGTAGCAGAATGATTTATTTGGAATCATCTGTTACTTTTAGTTGCTTTTAGTTACCTTGTTTCTGTTATCTCTTTCACATTATAATTACTTTTTTCCCTTCCTGGATTAGATTCATGGCTTTGATAGGTTTCATTGTTGCGGGACACTTATTTTGTAGACTATCCCTCAGTTTGAATTAGTGTATGTGTTCATGTTTATTTCATGTGGCACAAGATTTGTCTCGTTACTTATGATCATTGTCCACTTTGGTCACTTAAGTGATACCTGTCAAGCATCTATAAAATTACTCCTCTTCATAATTTTTGAAATTGCCTAAATATTCAGTTCCTACTCAGCTTTCAATTTTTATTTATATAGACTTCTAGTTTCCTGTTTTATTCAGTGGGAGCTGTGTGCATTTAAATGCATTTATTTATTACATTGGTATAAGTGATTAATTTTTTTTTTTTTTTTTGAGACTAGGTCTTGCTATTTTTGCCTGTGGAGCCGCAGGCTCTCGTTGCCTGGGGTACCACAGACTCAAGCAATCCCCAGCCTCAGCTTCCCAGGTAACTGGGATGACAGGCGCGCACCACCATGCCCAGCTATTTTTTTGGAACTAGGTCTCGCTATGGGCCCCAGGCGGGACTCGAACTGCCATCCCTAGCCCCGGCCGCTTCATAGGCTGAAGCTTACAAGCACGAGCCACCGTGCCCGGCATAATTTTATTGTAATATATGGCCATATTAAAATATGTCCTAAATTTGGAAAGTTATATTTCACAATGTCAAGGATGATTATCTGGTTGGTGATTAACAAAACTTCGATTATAATGAGGTAGGTGGAGTAAAATTTGAACCAGTGTTATTTTATTTCTAACTACTGGTCAGGTGTTACAGGGATCTAGTTGCTTGATCCAGATCTAACCTGGTTCTAGATGTCCTTTGGTGCCATCTGGTGGCATTTGTCCCCTTCAAGTGGGGATTAATCTGTCTGACTAGGCTTTCTTGTCTTTGACTGCAGTTTTAGGCATGGTTGTTTGATGTGAGACCCACTGACAATGGGAGATTAGGCAAAGAGAATACTGGGAATATTCTCTACCTCCTCTCCTTGCTTTCAAAGATAGGCCTGTTTTTCTCTGCTAGACTTCAGCATTGATCACTGATGGGTAGATAGATGTGTTTACTATTGATGATAGTTATTTTCTTTGTAAAAATCTCTACTTCATGTTAACAGATTTGAAATGTTAATGAAATTTCACTGAAAATAAGATTTCTTTTTAATAAAGTAAAAGGCAGTTGACTTAAAATGGAAGGCCAACTATCTTTGGGAATAAGGGAAATCATATTAAGTTGGTGATTTATGTTAGGAAGGAATTGTTTTTGCATCACTTCAAAAAAAATTAAGCAGAATTTATTTAAGGCCTCCCCAAGACTTACTCTGGGTAATTAAAACAATCTTCCATAGCAAACCTTTTTGTCTCTAACTTTTCTGTTTTAATTCTATTTTGTGTATGTCCATTCCTAAATTATTTCCAAATTTCAGTGCATATTTTTGTATTTTATATACAGAGTACTAAGTGTTTGGGTTTTTTGTTTGAGACTAAGTCTTACTATTTTTTGCCCGTGGGACCGCAGGCTCACATTGCCCGGGGTACCACAGACTCAAGCAATCCCCAGCCTCAGCTTCCCAGGTAGCTGGGATTACAGGCAGGTGCCATCATGCCCAGCTATTTTTTATGGAACTAGGTCTCCTACGGGCCCCAGGCGGAACTCGAACCACAATCCCTAGCCCCTGCCGCTTCATAGGCTGAAGCTTACAGGCATGAGCCACTGTGCCCGGCCTTATATACAGAGTACTAAGTTAATCACAATTCTCTGTTAATAACCCATTGTCATTTTTTATCACTCTTGTGTTACTTCCTTTCTTTTATTCTCATAACCAGTTGTTCATTTCAATTATAGGAATATAATAATGTGTACCTTTTTACTTACTTTTACAAAATGTGCATTCTGGTTGCATGCATTTGCTTTATTCAATTTAGGTGTTTTCCTTATTTTTGTGGTCTTTTTTTCCCTGTTAATAAGTATATTTTAAAGATATGCCCATGTTGCTGTGTGTACACCTGTTTATGACTAATACATAATATGTGATGTGCAATGGACAGTTTACCTGTCCATTCTCTGTGGTCACCTCCCAGCTTAACTTTGTAATAGTCATGCTATGGTGAACATCCAGGTATGTATGGGTCCTCTTATGTAACTTTGTGGTAATTTCTTTGGAATATAGACCCAGGAACAAAACTGCTAGATTATTGGGGGTAGGGAGTCATTATACTTAATTTGGCTAAATAGCGTAGAATTATTCTATAGAATATTACAGGGAAAAATTAGTCTGTACTTCTGGCTATCAGTAAATGTTTTCTTTATCTGTGTGTTCAACCAACACCTGAGACTATGCAGCTTTTATTTTGCCAACCTAATAAATAACAGCATTTTAAAAATTAAGATTTTTTTTATAGTGTTTTGAACATCTCTTCACATGCTTGTTTTTGTGTTTCCTCACCAGTAAAGTACCTACTTTTATTTTTTGCCTATTTTTTGGGATATAGTTACTGTTTTGTTTTCTTACTAAGGTACAGGAGCTCTTTGTATCTGAAGTGTCTTCTTTGTAATCAAGAGAAACGCTTAAGTTTGATGTAATTAATATTTTTTGCTTTATATTTTGTATTTTTTTTTAATTAAAGCAGCTTTTCAACTTCATTGTATTGCCTTTCAAAGTTAGGTTTTCAAGCCATTTTTGTTGATTCTGCAGGGATCTAGTATTAATTGAGAAAACTAGTTTCTCAACACCATTTGCCAGTTTCTTTCCTGAGATGATTTTCTTTAATATTTATAAAATTCTTACATATGTTCTGGTATAGGCCAGAGATTTGTTTTATTTTGTTGTCTTGAGTCAGTATCAGATCATACTGCTTTTTATTTACTTAGTATTTGGTGGGACCATGTCATCTCTTGCACTTCATTCCCAAGTTTGTCTTAGTCTTTTCTTTCATAGGAGCGTTAGAGTGGGGGGGGGGGCTCCCTGAAAAATCATCTGTGGGAATGACAGTGGAAGGGTTTTATGTGCCTTTTTGTTTTGGTAAAAAGGAGACCTTGGAAAGACTGAAAGAATACATTTTATATCTGGATTTTTACAAATTAAGATGGCTATTATAGTGGAAAAAAAAGAAACTTTAGAGTGAACTAGTTGAATTTAACAGAAGACAACTATAACACTTATTGGGATTGTATGTTGAATTTGTAGATCAATTTGGGCGTGAATTTACTTGGAATATTCCTCTAAATCTTTTTGTGTATTCGAAGTTTTTAGTTTTCTGTATGAAATTCTTCAATTGAACAAGAATGTGTAAATCTTAGCTATTTTTTACTTTTTTGCTATTGTGAATGGTATCCTGGCCTTTTTATTACACTAAAATATATAAATCATTACCATCTTAACTTTTAAAATATTTAAGCTCTTTAAGTGTTAAAACAGTTCAGTGTTATTAAATATATTTCCATTATGCAGCCATCTCTACCATCCAGCCACATACCTCTTTCATCTTGTCAAACTGAATCTCCTCTCCCCCCAGTCTCTGGCAAACAATATTAATACTTTTCTGGCTTTTTGATTTTTGCCTACTCTAGACAACTCAGGTAAGTGGAATTATACATATAACTCTCTGTGATAGGTTTAGTTTATTTAGTTTAGAATAATGTTCTGGAGTTTCATTTTGTAGGCTATTACAAAATTTCCTTCCATTTTAAGACAATATCCACTGTATTTTGTTTTCCCATTCAGCCATTGATGGGCACTTGGATGGTGATGGGCACTTGGATGGTGAATATTGTCTTATAGCTATTTTGAATAAAAACGCTATGAACATGAAAGTACAGATATCATTTTGAGACCCTTTCAGTTTTTTTGGACTATATCCAGCTGTGGAATTGCTAATCATCTGGTGATTCTAGTTTTAGTTCATTGATGATGTGCCAGTTTTCCACAGTGATTGTATACCATTTTACATTCCCATCACTGTACACAAGGGTTCTAGTTTTTCTAAAATTTCTCTAACACTTTCTGTTGTGGACACTTTTGAAATAGATAACTAGTCTAATCTGTGCAAGTGGTATTTCATTGTAGTTTCCATCTGTATTTCTTTGATGATTTGGATGTGAGGGCGATCTGGCTGCGACATCTGTATTTCTTTGATGATTTATGATGTTAAGCATCTTTGCATGTGTTTGATAATTTAAATTTTCTTTGGAGAAATATCTTTTCAAGTCCTTTGTCCATTTTTTTTTTTTTTTTTTTTAGACTAGGTCTCGCTATTTTTGCCCACAGGCTCTCGTTGCCCAGGGTACCACAGACTCAAGCATTCCCCAACCTCAGCTTCCTACGTAGCTGGGATTACAGGCGCGCACCACCACGCCCAGCTATTTTTTTGGAACTAGGTCTCACTGTGGACCCCAGGTAGGACTCGAACCGCCATCCCTAGCCCCGGCCACTTCGTAGGCTGAAGCTTACAGGCACAAGCCACCTTGCCCGGCTTTGTCCACCATTTTTAATTTCAATTGCTTTTAGTTGAGTTTCAGGTGTTCTGTATATGTTCTAGATAGCTAACCCCTTATCAGATATGAATTGTAAATCTTTATCTTTTCTCCCTTCATTTTGTTTTGTAATTAGCTATTGCTCTGGTAGCCATCTGATACAGACCATTCATTCATTCGTTCGTTCGTTTGTTTATTTTTTGAGATTAGGTCTTGCTTTTTTGCCCAGGGAACTCAGCTTCCCAGGTAGCTAGGATAACAGGCATGCACCACCACACACACAGCTATTTTTTTGAGACTAGGTCTCACTATATTGCCCCGGGCAGATCTCAAACCCGCAGATTCAAGTGATCCCTGTCCTCTTGCCTCCCAGTGCTTGGATTATAGGTGTACACCACCACACCCAGCTGATACAGACTTTTATTTGTATCTTTATTTTCAGTTAGTCTGTCAGGATTCTTTTTTGTTATAATAGTAAGCATTTCTATAGATTATTTTTTTTAAAATGGCAATTATGTCTTCCCTTTCAGTCTTTAACATGCTTAAAAGTAATTTTTTTCCTTTATAGTAGTAAAGCATTAATGCTGTTGAGGCAGCCTTTACTATCTTTCAGTCTCAAATGCTGCATCTAAGGTGTCTTTGGTGTCTCTGTTAAGTATGTTTAGTGTCAGTTTCTGGACTGTTATTACTGTGTTTAGGAAAGCTTTTTTATTCCTAGTTTGTGATTCTATATTTTAAACTTTAAATGTTTAAAAAACAACTGGACACGGTGGCTCGTGCCTGTAAGCTTCAGCTTATGAAGTGGGCAGGGGCTAGGGATTGTGGTTCGAGTCCCGCCTGGGGCCCATAGCGAGACCTAGTTCAAAAAAAAAAAAAAAAATACTTGGGTGTGGTGGCGCACGCCTGTCATCCTAGCTACCTGGGAAGCTGAAGCTGGGGATTGCTTGAGTCTGTGGTATCCCGGGCAACGAGAGCCTGTGGTTCCATGGGCAAAAGTAGCGAGACCTAGTCTCAAAAAAAAACCAAAAAACATTGATGGGTATTAAAGTTTAATCCATGTATTTTCTGCATGCATTAATAGAGATACCTGTTTATGTGATCAGTCAGTTTATGTGATCAATTATATTTTAAATTATTCTGATGGAAAACCATCTTTGCATTGTAAAAGGGAAAATGCCCCTTACAGTTTTATTTAGGATATTTTATATGAATACAAGTATTAGATGGTACTTAAACTTTCTTTTTTTTTAATTTTTTTTATTTTTTTTTATTCATTTTATTGATTTGTCACAATTGTGAATTAATTGATCCCTCCTCCTCCCTCCATATCCCCCCTCTGTATCCCCCTTCCTCCAGTACTTAAACTTTCATATTGTCTTTATCTGATTTTGAAATTAGATTACATTAGTCTCATAAAATCACTTAATAGGGCCGGGCATGGGGCACATGCCTGTAAGCAGCATCCTAGGAAGCTGTGACCGGGCCCCGGGATCACGGTTCAAGTCCCGCCGCAGGCACGTTGCGAGACCTAGTTCCAAAAATATATAGCTGGGCATGGGGGTGCGTGCCTGTAATCTCTGCTACCTGGGAAGCTGAGGCTGGGGATTGCTTGAGTCTGTGGTACGCTGGCCAACGTGAGCCTAGGCAAAAAAAGCGAGACCTAGTATCAAAAAAACAACAAAAAACACTTAATATCCTTTGCTATATTTTAATTTTAGTGACAGCATGTACAAAATAGAACTCAGCTTTTTCTTGGAAGTTGGCTAGCAAGTTGATTTCTGCTTTTCGCTGTATTTTTCCCTTTCAGTTTGCTATGTTGTCAGGCTTTTGCATTTAATACTTAGATTTTTGATAAATGATTTTAAAACTGGTTTTTCTATGTATTGTTTTAGCTGTAGCACTCAATTTAGTGTTTTGTCTTTCAATTCCAAGTATTTCTTAATGTCTTAACATGTTTTTAAAGCTTCTCTTCTACCTTAACTATGGTTAAAAAGTACAATCTCTGTGATAGTGATTGTTTTGAATTTTCCCTAGTCTTCATTTGTGCTTTAAAAGACTTTGTTCTCTCTCATTGGTGGGTGTAGAGTACTGCATATTGTCTTATTTAATATCTCAGGTTTGTTAGATTTTTAATGTTTGTCTTTTCTATATGAACATTAGTTTCTGAGAAAATGTTAAAATTTCCAAACGGAATTTTTAATTTATGTAATTCTTCATCACTGTATTTTTAGATTTGTACGTGTTTATCATAATTATTTCTTTTACCTAGCTATTTCACTTTGCCTCTTGTGGAATTTTTTATCTTGAATACCACTTTGCCAGATTGTTTTTATAAGCTTTCTTTTACCTTTTTTTTAAGTAGTAAGGAAACAAAAGATTCAAATGGTATGTCTCAGTTTTGTATCTTACTATAGTTATAATTAGTTTTCAGGTGATTATTTTGGTTGACGAGCTTTCCCCAGCCTCCTGAGACATTGTTTATTTATGTTTGGCAATGTGTATTGGGGAATAATGAAAATCCATCCACTTAGGATGGAGAGGCTGGGGAAAAGGGGGTGGGAAGTATGATCTCTAATGCCATAACATCACACTTGATCATTGGTCTTTTTGCTTCCATTTAATTAGACAACAGTACTGAACAGGGTTTTACTTTGAAACTCATTAGAAGCCATAGAAGGAAGCCTTCTTGGATTATAATCTAGCAATCCTAGGGGCCTGGAGGAGGAATGATGTGGACAGTTAATCATCTTGCGCCTGTGTTTTTATCAGTACTTTACAGTAACAGGGCAGAGTGCACATCTTTCTGCAAATGGTGATGTGATGTTGACTTTTTAAAAATAAAGGCACAGTGATTATGCATTGTTTTTGTTGTTTTTCTTTACATTTGTCTTTTTTTCTCCATTTGCTTTTTAATTCTTTTCCTTCTAATTTTGTCTTTCATTTTGGGGTCTTACATTTCTGGTTTTCTTTATCTCAGTTCATATTTAACACTTGACTTACTAAGAAGCTGCAAGTGGGAAACTGAGTAGATCTTGTTGATTTCATGGGTCTCAACAAGCTTGGTATCAAGCTTTATCAAACTGGGACATAAGCCTTTTTATGGAAACCCCCAGGTATCTGTATCATAGACCTTGTCTTAAGAAACCTTTTCTCTGGAAATACTCTAATCTTCCACTTGAGAGAGAAAATGCTGGAATATGGGTTGAATAGATCAGTGAGACAAGCTTCTGCATTTACCTACTCAGTTACAGACTTAATCTTGTTTTCAATTATTTTCTCAGCTAGAGGTTGGTTTGTTTAACTTTCTGATACTGGAAACCTTTAGTTTTCTACAGTCTGGAGCTAGTCACCTCACTGACAGGCATAGGGAGTCTGGTTTGTTTTTAATTTTGAAACCATATAGATCTTTTCTTCCTTTTTTTTTTCCAGCACCATTTCACACCTTGACTTTGAAAAGTAGAATGTTCAATGATGTAAAAAATACATATATGTGCAGTCAATTTTTTTTAAATTTCAAAAAATAAATATTGGCGTAAAAAAGTAGAATGTTCAATTCCTAACCTTCCCATGTTTTTCTGAAACAAGAGCTTGTTTCAGCCCCTTTTCTTCCTTCTCCCACACATTTAGGTATCAGTCTTTCAATATCTGCTAAATTAATCTCTTTCATGTTGCAAGATTTTCTTGATACCTCATCTGTTAGCTCCCATTTTCTTTATCCTTGTAATTTCATATATATAATCCTTCTTAATATCATTTTGTTAGGGTTTCATGAAAGTGTAAAAATCAGTAATTAGTGTAATTTCCTGTGATAAACTTTACTTGAATGTCATATTTATATATTATTTGATAATGTTTAATTTCATGTGTGTTAAAAAACTCAACTTTTTGACAAATCTGGCAGGATTGTTTTTTGTTTTGTTTTGTATTTTTGAGACTAGGTCTCGCTATTTTTGCCCGTGGAACCCCAGGCTCTCGTTGCCCGGGGTACCACAGACAAGCAATCCCCAACCTCAGCTTCCCAGGTAGCTGGGATTACAGGCGCGCGCCACCACACCCAGCTGTTTTTTTTTGGAACTAGGTCTCGCTACAGGGCCCAGGCGGGACTCAACCGCAATCCCTAGCCCTGGCAGCTTCATAGGCTGAAGTTTACAGGCACGAACCACTGTGCCCGGCTGGCAGGATTGTTAACATTTTTTGCTTTAATTATATAAAAATTGACCCGTTGACAGGTATACAAACTTTTATTTATATAGTAGTAATGCAATACCTTGAGAGTTTGTTTTTTTTTTGTTATTTATAACTTAATAAAATCTATAGCCGTAAGGATCATATTTTGTTTTATACTTATATATGGCTAAGATGCTGAATTTACTAGGCATTAATTCTACTTCTATAAAAAAAATTTTGAAATTGCAGAATGGGGGTAGGGGAAAATGAAATTGCAGAAGAATAATTGCATATATATATCTCTACAGAGGAAGAAGTCATTTTCACATATGTGTTTGTAGACATTAGTAATGTAAATAACTTTAGTATCCTCTGACGGGGAGTCAGAGGCCAGGAATTGCTTGAATTCTAGGGTTCAAGACTACCCTGGGCAACATAGCAAGACCTGGTCTCAGAAAAAGCCTGTTAGGTGCTATGGTGGGTGCCTGTAATCCCAGCTACCTGGGAGACTGAGGCTGGGGATCTCTTGAGTCCATGGGATCTGGACTACCCCGGAAAACATAGCAAGACCTAGTCTCAAAAAATAAAAAAGAAGAAACAAAGAAATAAAAATGACTTACCATTTTCACACAGTAGTTCTCTATTCTGTCTTGTTACCATTATGTTCTTGTTGAAGATTAAAGAAACTATGAAGACAGTTACTTGTAATCCTATTTTGTTAAGCTTAGGTCTTTGAAATTTGATGATTTGTAAAATGGTATAAATGTTAAATTTCTAGTTACAATTATTGCTAATCTGTTGCTTTCATTAATTTCAATTTAATAATCAAATAGAAAAGCTTAAAATGTCATCTTTTTTCAAAACAAAATATTTCTCAAATACAGAAAATGTATATTAAAACTGCAGAGGACTAATTGGCAGACCTTGTTATCTTGTATTTTATTTGTCTGTCTATTTATTTATTTATTTATTTATTTATTTTTTGAGGCTAGGTTTCACTATTTTTGCCTGTGGAACTGCAGACTCTCGTTGCCCGGGGTACCACAGACTCAAGCGGTCCTCAGCCTCAGCTTCCCAGGTAGCTGGGATTATAGGTGCGTGTTACCACGCTGAGCTATATTTTTTTGGAACTAGGTCTCACTACGTGCCCCAGGTGGGACTCAAACCGTGATCCTTAGCCCTAGCCACTTCATAGGCTGAAGCTTACAGGCATGAGCCACTGTGCCCGGCTTACCTTGTATTTTGTAATTAGTAAAGAATAGTTTGTGAAAACTTAAAACTGAATTGACTCATTCTTTTTTATCACACTACCCCCAGAAAGAAGTTTTCAGTTGTGCTAAATGAGTGAGAAAAATGGAAATTTGATGTAATACAGCCACGGAATTGTGAAAATTCTGATTTCAAACACATGAATTCTAGAATGAACATATATAATAAGCAGAGGACTCATTTAGAAGAAGTAAAGGCAACAGTATTTTTACCTATCAGGAGAATGACAGGGCAAGGTGCCATGAAATATTCTGCCATGCCACCATCACAAAATGTTGAATTTTCACTCTCAAAAAGATACTTGGATATCTGCTAATGATTAAAAAAAAAAAATGTTAGGAAAAAATGCTAGGACTTTCAAAAGGAAAGGGAAGAGTGTTATGAAAAATTAACTTAAATCACAGTATATGTCAATAGAGAGGTCAGAAGTTCCTTTTTGTCTTTTGCCTTTGCTATTTAACTCTAGACTTCTCCCTTTAGTAACTGGTGAGTTATAGAGTGTATATGGTTCACCACCATATTTTTAAAGATAGTTGCTGTTTCTTGGCCTTTTTTGTTAATTACTGTTACTACTGAATTTTTACTATGGAAGGTATTTCTCTCACAATACTGTACATCTGACAGTGATAATAGACACTGAAACGGTATTTTTGAAGATTTTTTTTACTTTAACTTGGAACACAGCTCTGCCTGCTTCTCTCTACAAAGCAGCAAAATACCAAACCAATGCAAGACTATTAGTACAGATTAATTTATTTTTAACAGTGATTTTTTAATTATTTTAATAACTACCAAAAAACATGTAAAAAAAAACTCTGATTACTTTAACATTATCCAAAACCTTTCTCAGCAATGTCTAAAGTCCCTTCCCCAGATTGCCTAAAAATTTTTAGTCTCAGTCCTGATCATCTCATTAAAATCAGCCAGAGTTCATCTCCAGATGCTTAAAAACATGTTTCTTTGGCTGCTCTTTTAGCGTGCTCCTCTTTATCTTTTATGCTGTTTTTTCCTTGTCTTCAGGTAGCAAAAACTCCATGATGCTAGACCAACAAAGTTCACTTTCTTTTCAGGCCTAACTTTTACATGGCCTCTTGCAGACACAAGTTAAACTCAGCAAAACAAACTTCAACATGGAGTTCAAATCTCCAAACTCTTCAACTGCATTTAGCACACATGCTACCAGCCTGGGCCAGCCAAGGGCTGCAGGCCCCAAGGCCTTTGGCCACATGGCCAAGTCCACATGGCTCACATCTTTACCCTACAAAATGGCCACTTCCAATCTCTCCATTAATTCTCTCTATCTGATCTCCGTATTAAAATTCTCTTTGTCTCCACACCCTTTATATATCCTAATTTCCCGCCTTCCAAAAACCACACTTAAACCATTTCCCTTCTTCCTCCCCCCTGCATCTCCCTAAAGAAAAATTTTAGCTGAAGTTATTCTCACATTTTAGCGTACCTGTCCTTAAAATTTGCAATCTTAAACAAGAGACAATGGGGAGGGGAGATAACACCCTCTATCAATACCAACAAACCTTTAGAAAACCTCCTGAAGTGGTTTTCATTCCCATGGGCACTGAATGAGAATTATTGTGCTATTGCATCAGTCCACTCTTTTTCATCTTAAGTATAATAGTATATATTGTATTATACTCTTCATAATTGCACTTAGTTTTTAGCATAATTGGGTGCTCAGTCATATCAAATGTTCTGTCTGCCTCTGTTGATAGCATATTTCTATCTTTTATTGATATAATGTATTACATTGGTTTATGTTTATTAAACCATCCTTGCATTCCTGGTGTAAATCCCACTTGATAGTAATGTGGAATCTATATTACTGAGTTTACTGTGTTACTGAGTTTGTTTTGCTGTTAGTTTGTTGAAGTTTTTTGCATCAATATTCATCAGGACTGTTGGTCTGTAGTTTTCTTGTGCTGTCTTTATTTGGTTTTAGTATATTTAGTATATTTGGTTTTGCGTCATATATGTGTTAGAGTATATTCCCCACTCTTGTGTTTTTTGAGCAAACTGGGCATAGAAATCCACTTTATTTATATATATATATATTTTTTTTGAGGCCAGGTCTCAATATGTTGCCCAGGGTAGTCTCAAACCAGTGAACTCAAGTGATCCCAAGCCTCTTGCCCTTCCAGTGTCTGGCTAGAAGTCCACTTTTAAAGTCATCTGTCTTTGGGCTTTTATTTTGGGAGATTTTTGATTACTGTTTTAGTTTCCATAGTTGTGATCAATTTATTCAACTATTGTTTCTTTCTGATTAATAAACTATTCGTTCATTTCTTCGAAGCTTCCAAGATTATTGGTCTGTAGTTCATATTAATCTTTGATAGTTTTTATTTATATGCCTTCTTGTATTATATTTTCTTTAATTTCTGATTTTCTTTTTGTTAGCTAGAAATTTATCAATTTTACTAATCTTTGAAAACCAACTCTTAGTTTCA
This sequence comes from Uropsilus gracilis, assembly GCA_004024945.1. Classification (NCBI taxonomy): domain Eukaryota; kingdom Metazoa; phylum Chordata; class Mammalia; order Eulipotyphla; family Talpidae; genus Uropsilus; species Uropsilus gracilis. The sequence goes on along the minus strand of PVHY01005740.1, from coordinate 54,235 downwards.
CCGACCTTTTATGTTCTCTTAAATTTCTGTTTCATTTATTTCCACACTTATTATTTCTTTTCTTCTACCAATTTTAGATTTTCTTACTATTTTTGAAATTATATCAGATGTTATAAGTTACTTCTTAATAATGTGTGTCTGCATTGCAGTTATCTTCCTTTTAAGACTGGTTTTGCTGCTTGCCAGAAATCCTAGTATCTGTATCTTTGTTTTCATTAATTTTGAAGTAATTTTTAATTTGTCTTTAATTCATTAGCTTTTAATCAGTATATTGTTTCCATGTATTTGTGACTTCCCTTTTTTCAGTTACAGTGAAATGTGACTGACTATACATTGTTAGTGTATAGTTGTTATGTTACTCTCTTGATCCTTTTTATTTGCACATTGAATTTCTAACATTATGACCTTATGACTGGAAAGAGCACTTACTATTATCAATTTCAGTATTCATAATTTTATAATTTTATTGATAATTGACTGGTGTGTCAAGATATGTTCTATTTTTTGAAAATATTCCTAGTGCACTTAAAAAAACTTTTTTTTTTGGAGACTAGGTCTTGCTATTTTTGCCTGTGGAACCGCAGGCTCTCGTTGCCCGGGGTACCACAGACTCAAGCAATCCCCAGCCTCAGCTTCCCAGGTAGCTGGGATTATAGGCGCGCGCCACCACACCCAGCTATTTTTTTGGAACTAGGTCTCGCTACGGGCCGCAGGTGGGACTCGAACCGCGATCCCTAGCCCCGGCCGCTTCATAAGCTGAAGCTTACAAGCATGAGCCACTGTGCCCGGCAAAAAAAAAATTCTTTTTTTGAGACTAGGTTATTGTTTTTGCCCATGGAACTGCAGGCTTACGTTGCCCAGGGTACCACAGACTCAAGCAATCCCCAGCCTGAGCTTCCCAGATAGCTGGAATTACAGGCATGCACCATCACACCCAGCTATTTTTTTTGGAACTAGGTCTTGCTACGGGCCCCAGGCGGGACTCGAACCATGATCCCTAGCCCCAGCTGCTTCATAGGCTGAAGCTTACAGGTATGAGCCACCATGCCCGGCCTGTGTATTTTTGTTTTACTGGGCCCTTAATCCATAATGCAGTGTCCACTTCTTTCTCTTATTACTATCTAAGTGAAGTCTGTTTTATCTCATATAAATATTGCTGTTCTTCTCTCTTTTGATTGCTAGCCTTTAATTTTTAATTGTGTCATTTTTTGTAAAATGAGTTTACTTTAAACAGAAAGTTAAACTTTTGAAATGTACTTGAACACTATACTTTTAATTGGAATTTATTTCATTTACATTAGTGGTGATTATTGAGGCATAAGTTCTTATAATCATTAATATTTCTCTTTAAAAAAAAAAATCCAAAGGGGTGGTTTTATTATATAAGAAAAGGGAAGGATACTTGCACAGATATAAATGGGCTGGAAAGCTGCCAGTTTTTTGTTTGTTTGTTTTTTATTATGTTCTATTTTCTTATGTGTGACTTCTTCTGGTTTTTATTTGAAGCTGCTGCTAAAATGGTGGCATATAATGTGCTGTTTTTGTGACCTGCTGTATAATCTGATTTCAGACTTGTTCTTGTTGGCCACATTTTCACTCATTCTCTACATGGTATCATTGTAGTAGTATCTATCTCTCCTGTTTTGTTGTTGCTTTATAATACTTCTTTCAGTACTTTCATGTCTGAACTGGTATTGATTTTTCTTTAATTTTTTTTTTCTGGAAACATCCTTTTCTCTTGAATAATCTTGTGGGATAAAGTATTCTAGATGAAATTTTTTTTCCTTTAATACTCTAAATGTCCGCTACCATTCCCTTCTTGCCTGTAAGGTTTCCACTGAGAAGTCTGTGGACAGTCTAATAGATGTTCTCATAGGTTTGATTGTCTCTCTACTTTTAATATTCTGTTCATGGCATTGGTGCCAGCCAAGGATAATGAGTAGGAAGAATCCAGTAGGGGAGAACACAGAACGATCACCTCTAGTGAGCATTGGGATTTAAGATGCCATATAGTGCTTGACCAAGCCCTCACCCAAAATATTTCATATGTGTTGTGTCAACTTCCATGTCTACTTCCTGACTGGACAATGGAGATAACATTGGATGAGGACCATCAACCACAAACTGGGAATTGTGTTCTCTTTTTCAGTACTGATATTTACCCTGGAGTGCATACTCCTGTTATGGAGATCCAGGTGTTTAAGCTCTCATTCAGTCTTCTGTTTTGACCTTGATGGTGGGGAATGAAACTGGTGTTTTCCATATCACACCCTCAGGCTGCAGATACTAGCTTTTTTATGAGGAGACACAGGCGTCTGTTCCCATAAGCTCAGGGTTCAACTATTTCTAATTTAGGAGTTTCAGGCTCAATGCAATACCCTTTTGTATTTAAACAATTTTCTATTGGTGTAGCCTATGTCTGCATGCATCCCCCCCTTTCCAGAGTAGTAGCTACTTAATGTCCTTGTGTGTTTGTGTGTGTGCGCGCACACAGCTTTTAAGTTAAAAATAACAGCAGAGGACCTCTTCAGCACCTGCCTCTAGAGATGTCCTAGGTTGTACTGCCCTGGTATTACTTTAAATGCAGTTTAATTACAGGTTTCTCTATCCTCATTCAGCCAGTCTGGTAGCCAGCCCCTGATGTATGTGATAGTCATCCTTTTATCTTTGAGAGGTTTTGTTGTAATTTGTTTGTATATGTGGAGATGGGGAAGCAACAGGTCATCTTTACTCAGCTGCCACCATACCATTTGTATGTTTTCTTAGAGAAAAATATCTATTCAAATGCTTCGTTCAGTTTTTAATCAAGTTGTTTCATTATTGTTGAGCTCATTATATAATCTGAATATTAGTCTCTCATCAGATATATGATTTGTAGTTATTTTCTCCCATTCTGTGGTTGTCTTCTCACTCTGTTCTTACTGTCATTGCCCATAGTCCCTCAACCTGATCCCAGTTTCACCAACACTGGCAGCTAAGCTACTCTCTGCTGTTCCACCCAACTGAGTCAAGGGATAGAGCCAAGGGGTTGACCAAGAGATCCCACTCCAGGCTAGAAAAGCTCTGGTCAGGATTGAAAAGAGGAATTCTGTAGATACCAATGAGAGCAGTCAAGAGATCAGTGTTTATTGATTAGTCAAAGAGCAAAACAGAATTCCAGGGAGACTTCTCTCAGCATGTGTAAAAAAAAACTCCCTGAGGTACAGGGACTAGGAATCTATATGAGTCTCAGGAGTGGGGTTTGAGAACAAAGAAATTAAACTTCATGGGCTGTGAGAAAACAGGAGTGGACTTGACTAATGTCTTTTATTGATTTTCTACTTGTGGGTTCTGATCAGCTACAGCTAGTCAATGGTTATACAAGGTTCATGACTATCTCCAGAATCAACATAAGAGATTGTGCCCACAGCTCCAAGTTTAAACTGATCTAGTCTCAAGGTTTGTGACACTTCTTCTGGATCTGAAAATCACTTTTCTTCCCATCTTTCCAACTTGATAAGCTGTGGAGATACTGTGGAGGGTACCTGCCATTAACATAGCTGATACTATGCATTGGTAATAACTAGGAAAAAGGAGTTACTTCCCTATTGCTTTAGAATTGTAAATTTCAAGATTAGAATTCATGGTTTTCTTTCAGAAGGATAGAAGGGGAAGAGGAAGGAAAACAGGACTTCTGTGATGTGAGATAATTGACAAGACTCAGTCCTGGAAGGGGGGGGAGACAGGAAGAAAAGATAAAAAAGGGGCTTAGAAGAGAATTCATCAGCCATTTTTGGAGGATGTGAACCCACCGAGACAGCCAAAGATCCAGGCTGGTAATCTCATGCCTTAGCATGCATAAAGTGATGTGTGCTGAAGGAGTCTAAAGAGTTTGGAATTGAACTTTATGTTTTAGCTAGTTTGATTCAAATGTTTTTGGAGAGGCCATGAGCAAGGCCTGAGAAAATGGGCTTTATGTTAGTTCCTGTATCTTGGAGTTTTTCTATTGCCTCAAGTTAAGAGTACTCTGAAAGAAGAACATACCACATCTTGGACCTGTTTGGAAGAAGCCAGAACAGACACCAAAAGAGATAAAGAGGAATGCCCATGGTGGAACATGTGCTTTTGGAATTCAAGGTGGTTGGACACATGTTGAGGTAACCAGAGACTAAAAAGACTGTTTTGGACATTGTGGTGGGGTAACTGGGCTTTTAATATTTATTTTGTAGCACATGTAATGGGGTAACCAAGATTTTTACATTCTTATCTTGTAGTACATGTTTTAAAATCACTTTCTTACTTGCTTACTTAGTAATAAATAGCTTGATCACTTTACAAGTTTGGTCTGACTTTGGAATTACATAGCAAGACTTGAGGCAGCAAAGAATCAGTTCAAAGTTGTTTTTTTTTTTTTCCCCTTCAGTTTGGGAGAAGCTCTGAAGCTGGCTGGCAAGCAGCAGGTATCTCATTGACAACGGTAACTAGTTAGTGTATGGAAGCTTATGGGTTGATAAGGGCTTTTGTTATAGCAAATGAAGAGTTAAAGGTTTTTCTCTGGTTTAGGAAAAGCTGGGGAAAGGATTTTTAGTTAAAAAATGACTGTTCCACCTTCCATGAATTACAGTTCAGAAATCCCTTTCTGGAAACATCTACAGATGACAAAAAAAATGAAGGAAAACATAAACAGATGGGACTATATCAAACTAAAAAGTTTTTGTATAGCAAAAGAGACAACAGAAAAAACTAAAAGAAGCCCATCTGAATGGGAAAAAATTTTTGCCCTCCACAAGAGTGATAAGGGTTTAATAACGAAAATCCACGAGGAAATCACACGACAAAACAAAAACAAACAAGAAGCCCTATCAAAAAATGGGGAGAACTGAAAAGACACTTCTCCAAAGAGGAAATACAAATGGCCAACAGGCACATGAAAAATTGCTCAACATCACTAGCAATCAGGGACATGCAAATCAAAACCACAATGAAATGCCATCTTAACACCAGTAAGAGTGGCCCACATCAAAAAAACAAAACAAAAACAGACAACAAGTGCTGGCATGGATGTGGGGAGAAAGAAACACTCATAAACTGCTGGTGGGAATGTAAACTGGTCCAGCCACTATGGAAAGCAGTATGGAGGACCCGCAAACTAATGAAAATGGAACTACCATTTGACCCAGCAATCACTCTTCTGGGAATCTACCCAAAGGAGATCTCAGTGTGGGTACAAAGGGACACCTGAGCCTGGATATTTATTGCAGCACTGTTTATAATTGCAAGAACATGGAAACAACCCAAATGTCACAAAAGAGACGAATGGACGAAAAAGATGTGGTATATATACACAATGGAATATTACTCATCAATTGAAAACAACAAATTGGATGAATTTATGGTAACTTGGATGTACCTAGAAGAAATCATATTAGCAGAAACAAGTCAAAAAGAAAAAGACATCAAATGGTTTCACTATTATATGGGACATGGGAAAGATAAACAAAAAGCCATGAAGAAAAGTCAAAACAAGTCAACAACCAAATTGAAGTACACAACTGGGGGGAAAGGGAGTGGGAATAGGGGGGGGGGGCTCCGGGGATTACAAAGATGTGAATGTGAAGTTTATATGTAAATAAATTGATTATTAAGAAAAAATGACTTCCCTCTCTCCCAATAACGATACCTCAGGAATGGGAAAGAGTAGGAAAAACAGTGGGCCAAGGAAATTTATGGCAGCATGTGTCCAGGCCTAAAGTAATCAGACTTTGTAACCTAATTTTTTATTGCTGTACTTTTGATGTAAGTCTTCAAATCCTTGTCAAACCCAGTATCATGAAATTTCCCCATTTTCTTCAACTATTTCAAATACAGTAATGCTAGTAATTGTTAATATGCTGTATATTACCCAGAATTTATTTTACAACTGGAAGTTTGCACTTTCTATTTTTGTTGTTGGGGGGGGGAGAGGGCCACTTCTTCACTAAAATTCCTTTTTGCCCGCTTTTCCTAAACCAGAGAAAAGCCTATACAGTAATATGATACAAAAGGAACAAAAGCCCATATCAACCCTAAACTACCATACGTGTTACCTTTTTCATTCAAATACCTTCTCCTTGCCCACCTCAAGGCCTCTCTCAGACTGAAGGAAAAAGAAAAAGAAAAGAAAAAAACAACTTTAAACTGTGGATTCTATGCTACTACGGTCATCTTGCTCTATGTGATTTTGAAGCCAGACCAAACTCTTGAATTGATCGAACTATTTATTACTAAACAAGAAAGTGATTATCTAAATATGTACTACAAGATAAATATGGAAAACCCAGTTACCCCACCATAATCCAAAATTGTCCTTTAGTCTCTGGTCACGTCACCACATGTCCAGTTAATCTGAGTTCAGCAGCACATGTTCCAAACACCAGGCATCCTTTTCCTCCTTTGGCGTGTTTCAGCTTTCTTCATACATGAGATCCGGGACATGATGTCTTCTTTTTCTCTTTCAGCATTCTCCCAACTTTAGGCAGTAGAAAAACTCCAAAATATAGGAATCAGCATAAAGTCCTTTTACTCAGGCATAGCTTACGGCCTCTCCAAAAGCATCTGAGTCAAACTAGATAAGACAAACTTCAGGCCTAAAACAGTGGCGTGTGCCTGTAAGTGGCAGCCTAGGAAGTCATGGCGGGGACCAGGGATTGCTGTTTGAGTCCCATTTGGGGCAACATAGTAAGACATAGTCACCCAAAAAAATAGCTGGGCATGGTGGTGCATGCCTGTAATCCCAGCTACCTGGGAAGCTAAGGCTGGGGATTGCTTGAGTCCATGGTATCCCAGACAACATGAACCTGCGGTTCCACGAGCAGAAATAGCAAGACCTAGTTTCAAAAAAAAAAAAAAAAAAAGGTGAAGAAAGACAAACCAGCATGAAGTTCAAATCTCCAAACTGTATCTTTTCTGTTTTCTTGCTCTTCCAGGAACAGAACCTTGTCAATCATTCCACATCACAAAAGCTTGCTTTTCTGTCCTCCTCCATTTCTGTCCTGAAAGAAAACTGAATTCTATTGGCATGTCCTTCTTGAAATTTACAATTCTGAAGGCACAGGGAAGTAACTCCTTTCTCTTAGCTATTATCAGTGCATGGTATCAGCTATATGAATGGCAGCTCCTTGCCAACATTCTCACCCATCAACACCCCCTCCCACTTGATCCCATCCTGTCTCTGGCAGCAGTCAGTGTATTCTCTGGCTATCTCTTCATTCTTTGACATTGCCTTTTACAAAGACAAGTCTTTGTCCTTCTCTGACTTATTTCACTTACCACAGTATCCTCAAGGTCCATTCTGGTTAGCATAAATGGAAGGATTTCCTACCTTTTTATGTCTACATTATTTTCTGCCTTGGGTTCTTTTTTTTTTGTTGTTGTTGTTTTTGAGACTAGGTTTCGTTATCTTTGCCATGGAACCGCAGGTTCTCGTTGCCTGGGGTACCACAGACTCAAGCAATCCCCAGCTTCAGCTTCCCAGGGAGCTGGGATTACAGGCGTGCGCCACCACGCCCAGCTATTTTTTTGGAACTAGGTCTCACTACAAGCCCCAGGCGGGACTCGAACCACGATCCCTAGCCCCGGCCACTTCGTAGGCTGAAGCTTACAGGCACGAGCCACTGTGCCCGGCTGATTCTGTGGGTTCTTTTTAATGGTATTGTAAGTGGTATTGTTTGAAATTTATTTTAAAAATATTTATTGTTAGAATGTAGCTATGTATGTACTTGCTTTTTGTATGATTATTTTGCATTAATTGACCTAGCTGAATTAATATTAAAGTAGTGAGTAGATTCTTTTGGGTCTTCTACAAAATTATGACTTGCTGAGGCATCTCTCTGTTCTAAGAGCTTCTAAGAAGGAATACCAGCAGAAGAAATAGTGAGACTGTCTGAAAGTACTTTTTCTGATCTTTGTAAATGAGTGATAGTTTTGCTGAGTATAAAGTTGGATGTTTAAAGTAACTTTTCCTAGGCTGGATGTAGTGGCACTTGCCTTTAATCGCAGCCTATGGAGTGAGGCTGAGACTAGGAATCACTTGAGTCCGCAGGTTCGAAACCTCAGGGCAACATAGTGAGACCTAGTCTCAAAAAAAGAGCTGGGCGTGTTGGCATGTGCCTGTAATCCCAGCTACCTAGGAAGCTGAGTCTGAGGATCACTTGAGTCTGTGGTACCCCGGGCAACGTGAGCCTGCGGATCTCTGGGCAAAATAGCAAGACCTACTCTTAAAATAACTTTTCCTGAGAATTTTGAAGGTATTGATTTCTTGCCTTCATTTCTTGAGGACCCATTTCTGATGAGACAGTCTCTTGTGATAGGATAATGCCTTTTCTCTAAGTGCAGTCTTTCCCCCTTTCTCTTGCCCAGGTTTAATGGGATATAATTGACACATGATATTGTATAACTGCTCTTCAGAATATTATAGACTCTTCAGTGTTCTAAAATTTCACAATAAACTTTGGTGCAGGTTTTTGTATTCTTGGTTTTCAGCATTAGCAGATTCTGCCAACTGGTACCCTTTAGTTTTAGAAATTTTGCTTGAATAATTTTCTCCCCTCTCCTTTGTTTTTTTAAATCAATTATATGAATGTTGACTGTAATGGACTGTTTTTCTATTTTGTAGTCTGTAAAGATGCATCTCTCTGTATCTATCTATCTATCTATCTATCTATCTGTCTGTCTGTCTGTCTGTCTGTCTGTCTGTCTGTCTGTCTGTCTATCTATCTATCTATCTATCTAATCTCCACATTTCCTTTTAGCTATCATAGCTTTAATATTTCTAGAACATCCCTCTTTTGGGTTATTTGAATATCCCCCAATTTGCCTCTTGGTATTATTGATTCCATGACTTCTCTTGATTTTCTGAAAACCCCCCCCCCTTTTTTTTTCTTGGAATTCTATAAATGTCTGCAAATGCAGACTACTCATAATTAAGAATGAGATACTAAAAAACATTGAAATCTTAAGCCTTTGTGTTCAATGGAAAATTTGTGAACTTTTAGGTGCTACTCTGGTAATCTGTCTGAACTGATTGGGGGCTCCCATTTGTTATATTCTTAAATTCATTCCTTCATCCCTCCATTTCATCCCCGTATTAAGGTATGATTGGTCTCCTTCTTCCCCCTTCTACCTGCCGTTTTAGATCCAGGTGGAAAATGTAGAATCATTCAGTAATGAGGTTTCCCTGTATCCAGTTTGGTTTCTTCACTCTGAACTCTGCTCATTACAATAATGGCAGAGGGTAAAAATAGAGGGTAAATTGTTTTCTCTTAGTATTATGTGGGCTAGGCTAGTCACTGATCAGCATATAGAGGAGAGATCTGGGGATCCAACCCGACTTCTATACGACTCTCGACCATTCCTCCTATTTTCATCACCACTTGTTCTTGGTGTTTCCAGTTTCTGAGTTCTGCCTTATATGAAGAAAGTTCTGACCAACTTAGGTTTAATTATCACTTATCTTTCTGTTTCACAGCTTCCAAAACTAGTTAAAGATGCATTTCCTATAAACTTAGTAGATTTTGAGGAAGCAGCAGTAAATACAATATTTAAAACTTATAAATGTCTTTTCTACTATTGTACTAAACATTAAACGAACTGATCATGCCATAGGTTCTTCTAGCATTTATTTTGGGGGCACTGAGAGGCTTAATTTTCCAAGCCAAAAGAAACTTTATTACCGTATTAAGAGACACACAGAGGACCATTAATAGTAATACTGAGAGTAACTTCTCAAATGTCTGAAACTTTTTTTAAGTCTAATGAAAATATCAGAAACTTCCTGTTATTTATAGTTCATCTAAATTTTAGCATAATATTTTGTCTTTTTTTTGTCCTTTTTTTTTTTTTTTTTTTTTTTTTTTTTTTTTTTTTTTTTTTTTTTTTTTTTTTTTTTTTTTTTTTTTTTTTTTTTTTTTTTTTTTTTTTTTTTTTTTTTTTTTTTGAGACTAGGTCTCGCTATTTTTGCTTGTGGAACCACAGGCTCATGCTGCCCGGGGTACCACAGACTCAAGCAATCCCCAGCCTCAGCTTCCTAGATAGCTGGGAGTATAGGCGTGCGCCACCACGATCAGCTATTTTTTGGTCTAGGTCTCGCTATGTTGCCCTGAGTGGGACTCGAACCGCTGTCCCTAGCCCCAGCAGCTTCATAGGCTGAAGCTTATAGCACGCGCCACCCTGCCCAGCTTCTCTTCATTTTTTTTTGAGACTATGTCTTGCTATTTTTGCCCGTGGTACCGCAGGCTCTCATTGCCCGGGGTACCACAGACTCAAGTGATTCCCAGGTAACTGGGATTATAGGCGTGCACCACCACACCAAGCTATTTTTTGGAACTAGGTCTCGCTATGGGCCCCAGCCGGGACTCAAACCGTGATCCCTAGCCCCAGCCGCTTCATAGGCTGAAGCTTACAGGCACGAGCCACCGTGCCCGGCTCTCCTCATTTTTTAACTTCATTTTTTAAATCACATATTATATATGAAAATATCCACATAAAAGTTCATTTTTATATATATTGTATATCCTGTATACATAAAATTTTTAGATAGTGTCGATCTACATATTACCATCCTGAAATAGTCACAAATATAATAAAATAAAATAGTTTACAATATAATGGGAGAAAAGGATGTATGGTAAACATAAAATCAGATTTTTAGATTTCACTCAATACAGAAACTGAGGATTTTATTATATTATTCTGTTATATAATAAACCATTTGATAATATACGTTTGGGAAAGATGTGATTGACAGCTGGCTTCTTGGTCTTTCATTTTAACCTCATAATAATGTCCAGGTTTAAAACTTTTTGGATTCCATTTAGATCTTTTTGGTACAGTTCTATATTTTTGTCCTTTGAATTTAAAAGTCAGTATTAATCTTCTGTTTAATTATTTTTTTTTTAATAATCATAAACAACTCTGCAGTTCAGTTAAATTTGGAAAAAAGGAGTAAGGAAAGTACCGAATCCAAAGAATTTTAGGGAGAGCAATGTTTTCTCTTTATGGTTTTTGCATTTGTCACTTTCATTTATTTCTGCTTTTATCTTAATTCTACTTAATAGGGTTAAAACCTTACTTTTCTAATTTCTTAAGCAGAAGTTTGCTTCACTCAAAACTTTCATCTTATTTGATATAAACATTTAATACTAAAATTTTTTCTCAGTACTGCTTTAGAGGTCTATAACACAAGTTTTCATTTCATTTTTTTCATATTCACTTAAAATCTTTTCTAATTAACCATGTGACTTCCTCTTTAATATATTGATTACTTATTCTCTTTACTTTCCAAACGTTTTGGGCGTTTCTATTCACTTGTGGTTATAGTACATTCTTTTGTATGGTCTCTGTTCTTTTAAATTTGTTGAGACATTTTGTGTACCAGAATATGACATATCTTGGTGTATGTTACATGTATCCATGAAAGATTCTGTATGTTTCCATATGCTTCTGTTGGGTGTTGTATTGTCTTCTATATCCTTACTGATTTTTTAAAAAAATCTATTTCTGCTTTAGATTAATGAAAAGAGTCATATTTTCAACTATAATTATCTTTCCATGTACCCATGAAAGATTCTGTATGTTTCCATATGCTTCTGTTGGGTGTTGTATTGTCTTCTGTATCCTTACTGATTTTTTAAAAATATATTTCTGCTTTAGATTATTGATGGAAAGAGTCATATTTTCAACTATAATTCTGGATTTTTCTCTTTCTCCTTTTGGTAATATAATTTTTCAGTTATTTCGTATTCCACAGTTCTTTTATTACAAAATTCCCTATTTAGCCTTGGTACTGCTCAAAGTATATTTTTCTCTTTTTGAGAGAAAGCACTCACTTTAATTATTTCAGTAGTTTTACAAATAAAATTTAAATAGACTATTTTTGCATATTTAAATTTTTATTGATTTTTTGGTATTTTTTAAATTTAATTTTTTTCGTTGATTGCACATATATATACACACACTTATGTGTATATGTATCACATTGTCTATCCCACCACCCAGTCACTAGTAAGCCATCTTTATCTTTTGTGCCTGCCCCTGCCCCCCCTTTACTCCCCTCCCCCTCTCCTCCTCTGCCTAAAGTATATTTTCTCTGATGTTAATTTAACTGTTCCCACTTTTTTTTCATCCCTCTCTAATTTTCTTCCCTGCTAAAAGAAATTGAGAGATAGCCAGGCACGGGGCTCATGCCTTTAAGTGCAGCCTAGAGTGCGGCTGAGATTGGGAATCACTTGAGCCCCCACGGGTTTGAAACCCACCTGGGGCAACATAGTGCAAAACCTAGTCTTAAAAAATAGCTGGGCATTGTGGCACGCGCCTATAATCCCAGCTACCTGGGAAACTGAGACTGGGGATCACTTGGGTCCGTGGTACTCCGGGCAACATGAGCCCGCAGTTCCCAGGGCAAAATAGCCAGACCTAGTCTCAAAAAAAAAAAAAAAGGATTTGTTCGTTCAAAATATACGATTCAGTAGTTTTTATTTTATTCACAAGGTTATGTTAACTATCTACTTCCAGTCTGTTTCAGCACCTCCAGAAGAAATACTATATCCATTAGCTATATTCCTATTTCCCCTGCTTGCACTAATGTCATTTTATTATTTCTTCATTAGAGCAGGGTACTGTATTAAATTTACTTATATTTCCTTAGTCTCTAATATTTGGTGGTTTCTTAATCTTTTTTTTCATGACCTTAACGATTTTGAAGAGAACTTACCAGTATTTTGTAAAATGTCTTTCCTTTCTCATTAGAATGGGTTCAAGGTTTGGGAGAAGAATATAGTCTTTCTTACCCTATCAAATCAGGGAGGTCATAAATACCAGCCAGGGAGGTCATAATAGCACCTCTTAACCTTGATAACTTAGTTATGAAGGTGTCTGTCTGGGTTCTCTATGATAAAGTTATCGTTTCTTTGCATACTCTGTTTTTGGGGTGAGTCATTAAGTCCAGAGGAATTAATGTCATTCAGGGTAAGGGAATTAAAATTTGACCTCCTGAATGGGATAATGCTCCCTCTCCTCTGTCTTATCTGAGATATCCCCTCTCCTCAGTATTTTTTTCATTTGATGATTGATTTATACCAATGGTTTATTTCAATTTCATTTATTTTTTTATACTTTGAGTGATCCAATACTGTGAATTTTTTACCATGGAACCACAGGCTTACATTGCCAGTGGTACCATGAACTCAAGCAACCCCCAGCCTCAGCTTCCCATGTAGTTGGGATTACAGGCGTGCACCACCACGCCCAGCTATTTTTTGGGACTAGGTCTCACCTGTTGCCCAGGGCAGAACTCGAACCATAATCCCCAGACCCTGCTGTGACTCCATAAGCTGTTGCTTACAGGCACATTCCACCGTGCCCAGCGAATTTTAGTTTTGATCATCAATTCGCAAACTTTTTAGGTTGTGTCCTTTCCATGTGCCTCTTTTTTCTTTAACATTTCTTTACTTTCATATCCTATCAGATGCTTCAGGCTCACTTTTTTATTTTTTAACCTAGACCTAAAATTCAAGTATTTCTTGGCTGGGCACGGTGGCTCATGCCTGTAAGCTTCAGCCAATAAAGCAGCTGGGGCTAGGGATCGCGGTTCGAGTCCCGCCTGGGGCATTGTAGGGAGACCTAGTTCCAAAAAAATAGCTGGGCGTGGTGGCGCGCACCTGTAATCCCAGCTACCTGGGAAGCTGAGGCTGGGGATTTCTTAAGTCTGTGGTACCCTGGGCAACGAGAGCCTGTGGTTCCACGGGCAAAAATAGCAAAACCTAGTCTCAAAAAAAATAGGTCTATTGAAACCTAGTCTCAAAAAAATTTTTTTTTTCAGATATTTCTTCAAAGATTCCCCTCTGCTTCCTTTTACTAGGGGATGCAACATTTAGAAGCCAAGGTATGAGAAACTGGGCAGGCTTGTTGCTACTGGGGTAAAACTAATTTTGTGTTCCAACCTTAGAAGAATAAAAAAATAAAGCAGCTTAGTTATGATTTTAACGTACTTATAAAATTCACTAATTAAAAAAAATCAATCTTAAAGCTTTTCTTTTTTTTAAATGAGACTAGGTCTCGCTATTTTTGCCTGTGGAACCGCAGGCTTATGTTGCCTGGGGTACCACCAGCTCAAGGGATCCCCAGCCTCAGCTTCCCATCCCCAGGCTCAGCTTCCCAGGTATATGGGATTATAGGCGCACACAACCATGCCCCCCACCTATTTTTTTGGGACTAGATCTTGCTATGTGCCCCCGGCAGGACTCGAACCGGATCCTGGCCAGCTGTGGCTTCCTAGGCTGCCACCTACAGGCATGCGCCACCATGCCCGGCCCATTTTTTTCACCTTAAAAACCCTATATCTTTTAGGTTTGTTTTTTTTTTTTTTTTTGAGACTAGTTCTCGCTATTTTTGTCCGTGGAACAGCAGGCTCTCGCTGCCAGGGGTACCACAGACTCAAGCAATCCCCATCTTCAGCTTCCCAGGTAGCTGGGATTACAGGCACACGCCACCACGCCTAGCTATTTTTTGGGGACTAGGTCTCGCTACGGGCCCCAGGCGGGACTCGAACCTCGATCTCTCGCCCCAGCCGCTTCATAGGCTGAAGCTTACAGGCATGAGCCACCATGCCCGGCCACCTATACCTTTTAGGAACCACCTATTTTTCTCCCGATTTTACCCTCACCCCCTTCCTTTCAATCAATGGACATTTCATAAACATGGTTCTTTTATGACTGACTTCTTTCATATGCTTGAGGCTCATCCATATTGTAACATATCATCACTTCATGCCTTTTTATCCTCAAATAATAATATAGGATATGAATGTATACCATATTTTGTTTGCCTGTCTTCTGATGATGCACTCTTGGGCTGTCTTTCTGTTTTGGCTAATACGTTACTGTGAACATTCTGTGCACAAGATTTGTGTGGCTGCAGTGTTTTCATTTCTCTTGGGCATATTATATATTGGTGAACTCCTTCACTTGGTAACTGTTGACTCTTTCAAGGAACTGCTAGGCTGATTTTCAAAGTCACTGTACCATTTGTATTCCTACCAGCAATTAGAAAATTTCCCAAGTTTCATGGCTTCCTTACCATTGTCTAAAATACATTTCTCTAACTATAGCCATCCTGAAGTCAAGTATAATATTATTTTTTTAAAGAGACTAGGTCTCACTTATGTTGCCCATAGTACTCCTGAACCCGCAGACTCAGGTGGTCCCTAGCCTCAGCCTCCCTGGTAGCTGGGAACAGGCATGTGCCACCATGCCCGGCTATTGAAGTAATATATTTTTGATGGGCATTTTCCTGATACCTAATAATGTTGAGCTTTTCTTATTGTGCTTTTTTTTTCTTTTTTTTTAAAGACACTAGGTCTTGCTATATTGCCCAGGGTAGTCTTGAACCCGCAGACTCAGTGATTCCTAGCCTCAGCCTCCCAAGTAGCTGCACGCCACTGTGCCCAGCTTCTTCTTGTGCTTTTTGACCAGCTGTGTATCATCTTTGAAGAAATAGCTATACTGGCACTTTGCCCATTTATAAGTCTTTAAATTACTACCTTTTTTTTCCCCAACCCCTTTGTAAAAAAATTATTTTTTTTCATTTTCATGGCCTTTTTCAAATAAGTAATTTACAAATGTTTTCTCACATTCTGCAAGTTACCTTCATTGACTTTATATGGTACCTTTCATTCCTTCTGGTATTCTCATGTGTGTTACTGCTTTTGTAATTGACCCACAGACTTCAGACACTTTTTCCCCTCCTTCTCTTTGCTTTTCAGTTTTTGAGGAGTCTTTTGATATATCCCCTAACTCAGAGATGCTTCTGTCAGCTGTATCTAACCATAATAAGCCCATCAAAAACATTTTTCCTGTTACAGTGGTGGTGGTGGAGGTAAGGGGGTTTTAATCTCTAGCATTTATCTCCACACATTCTTTCCCTTCCCCCCACCACCTTCTCTCCTTCCCCACCTGCGAACTCAAGTGATCCCCAGCCTCAGCCTCCCAGGTAGCTGGGATTACAGATGCGTGCCACCAAGCCCAGCTAGTAGTCGCAGTTGTTTTAAATTCCCAAACATACTTACTGTATCTGGTTCTGATTATAGCTCTCTATGATTAATTTTTTTGTTTTGTTGTGTTTTTTTATGCCTTGTAAATTTTTTTAATGGCTATGTAGGTAACTGCTGTGGATAGAACACAATATTATGGTGGTGAGGTGTGGGAGTAAGAGGAAGCCCTTTATTTAACCTATGCTTTTAGATTGTGAGCTCCTTGCAAGAGATTCTCTCTTCTTTTTTTGTCATTTTTTCTTACCTCCTCTTAGGTGAAACATTCAGGCTAGAGTTAAGAGCATTTCTCTTCTCCAGGATCAGTTTGTCTCTGATAATAACTCAGCTGGTTAAACTCTGGTTAATTTCCCCTAAATTAAGTGTTGTTAAGAACAGACTGCCTCAGCATATTTCAGGAGCATTTGATTCTTTTCTTTTGCACGTGAATCCCATCTGTCTTACTACAATTTGTTGACTTGTCCTTATACAGTACCAGTCTACCTTGATTACTGTAGATTTGTAATGAATTTAGTATCTCACTTTCTAGTTTTTGATTGTTGTCACAACCACCACCTGCATCCCCTCTGCCCCCCCCATGCTTTGCCTTTTTTTTTTAAAAAAAAACTAGGTCTCTCTGTTTTTGCCTGTGGAACAGCAGGCTCATGTTGTCTGGGGTACCACAGACTCAAGCGATCCCCAGCTTCAGCTTCCCAGGTAGCTGGGATTACAGGCACGTGCCACCATGCCCAGCTATTTTTTTGGGACTAGGTCTTGCTATGTGCCCCCAGCAGCACTTGAACCGCGATCCCTGACCCTGGCTGTGGCTTCCTAGGCTGCCAACCTCAGGCATGCGCCACCATGCCCAGCCTACCTTTTATGTCTTTTAATATTTTATTGAAATTTTTATTTTATATTGAAATATTTAATTTTTTTGTCTTTAAATATTTTATTTAATATTTTGTTGAAATGGTATATTTAAATTTTGTAATGGGACAATTGTTACTGTTGCCATTGCTTCCTTACTTAGCAATTTTTGTTAGGATTTTATAATGTTTATATTCTTTGTTGTATGTAGTGTAGTGGCCAGTTAACCATTGGACAAATTTCCTTAATTAGATGTGATTTGATTTCCTGGAATCAGCAACCTTCCCATGGCATTGTAGAGGAGCTCTGGGTGCATGTTAGGGCATGCCTTCGACATTGAACTAGGCAGTTTTGAGTTCTGCCCTTAGCCTTTACTACTTGTGCAAGCTCAGCTAGAGGTACTGGCTTAAGATCTTCCAAAGACTTATGACCTTTCTGAATCAGCTCATAACCTGATCATATTTATAGCTCTACACATTGATCCAACCTCTGGATAACAGGAATTTGTCAAGGGTTTTCAAAATCCACATATCCCACTTTTTCCTATTCAACTATTTTGGTTAATCCCTAGTTTGAGTTTAACAGGCAGCATTGAAGTTAAGCAATTCCCTAATATCGATTGTTTTCCATAATTACACCCAGGAAAGATATTTTCACATTTATCAAGCTCCAGATCGGATCAGTTACAGGCAGCTTTCAAAGTGATGGGGGCTATTTGGGGATCTTCTAGGAAGATCATAATTGCAGTTTTTTGGGAGTTGGCTCTGAGGAAGCTCTGTGGCTGCTAATTTTCAAATGTGAGGAGTTTGTTTCAAGACTACTCTATCTTGAGAGCTGGGCACAAGATTGTGACAAGTTAAAATAGTCACAGAGTTCCATAATCCAGGTCAAAAATGGGAGTGATGCCTGGGTTTCAGGTTTCCAAACTAGACTAGGTCAGTTTCAGCCTAGTTCCAGCTGATGTACATAGCAAGGAGGCATCAGTTTGCATGTGAAAGAACCTCATTTGCTTTATCCTCCTTCCTGGGGTGGGAGTATGTGTGTGCCTAATATCTTCCTGAAAGTACAGAGATTATAAGAGAATCAAGTTCATCCTTTACTCCATCTCCACATGAGGTTCAAGCCCTTTACCTAGGGACATGGTATTCATACTCCATTTTATAACTCCCATGCAAATCTTCAGCTGAGAAAGAACCTGGGTCATACTCAAGCACTGGGGCCAACAAACACTAATTGAGACCATACTCAGCATAAAAAGCAGAAAAGTTTGCACGACTCTAAATTCATCCTCTTATATTTGATTAGTATACTGGTCTTCCATTCCTCTATTTAATAGTAGGAGGTGACATAAATAACTTTTATTGGTTTAAAAAAGTTCACTTTTAAAAAAAACAAAACAAAACTAGATCTCGCTATTTTTGCCCGGAAATTGCAGGCTCACGTTGCCCGGGGTACCACAGACTCAAGCAGTCCCCACCCTCAGCTTCCCAGATAGCTGGGATTACAGGCATGTGCCACCACACCCAACTATTTTTTGAGCTAGATCTCATTATGTTACCTGGGCAGGCTCAAACCTATGGACTCAAGCGATTCCCAGTCCCAGCCGTGCTCCATAGACTTGTGTTTAAGGGCATGGGCCTCCGTGCCCAGCAAAAAGTTCACTATTACTGATGATCAACTATTTCTCAAATAGATGCTCCTTGCTTTGATGCAAGTCTTTGTTCATTTTCTAGGTCTTTGTTCATTTTCTAGAATATTTACAATTTTGCCATTTTCTCTCTGCTTGCTTTAGAGGATCCTGATACCCCTACCTTATTTACTCTTAGCTTGTCCTTTGAGTTCTAGAACCACTCCCTTTTATTGATACTGTTAGGTGTGAGGCCCTTTCTGGATTTTTATATTTGAAATCTGGGATCCTGCAGTAGTATTTACAGTAGCAAAAGCATGAAAAAACAGCCTGAATGTCCCCAAATAAGGAAATAGCTTTTATTTTTTTCAATGATTCTTCTATATAGACATACAATGAAATGTTATATAGATTCTAGGAATTATATATCTGGAGAATATGACAATAGGAAAAATGTTATGATATTGTTGAAATAAAAAAAACTAAACTATAGCATTCTATTTTTCAAAAATTTCATAAAGAAATTTTTTAAAAATCAACTTGAAGCTGCATCACAATAGTAGCATTTATTTCTGGGTGGTGATTGAGTATTGTGAATAAGTGTCTTTTGTATTCTGTACCATAAGATTGTACTAGTTATTTTTGTTATAAAAATAATAGGCAATAATGTAATGAACCTATACATAGTACTATTTCTCACTCAGGTGAGTTAATTAAAAATCACATTAACTATTGAGTTTGGGCAGTTTTATTCAGCCTTGCAAATATTTGAAGAAATGCTTTAAGAACATGCTAATAAGAAGTCCCAAGAATCATTCTGTAGAAAGAAATTTTGTGTCACTGCAGTGTGGTTAAGGTGAATTATTAGACAGATATGTAACCTATAATTTCATTTACTAGCTTTTTTTCCCCTCCCCCTTTTTCAGGCACATATTAAATTTCCTATTGACTACCCATATTCACCACCTACCTTCAGATTCTTGACCAAAATGTGGCATCCCAACATTTATGAGGTAAGAGACATCTGTCATAAGTTTCAGTTTCTCTGGAGGGGTGTGTGTGTGTGTGTGTGTATGTGTGTGTGTGTGTGTGTGTGTATGTGTGTGTGTGTGTGTAGTCTTTAAAATTGCCTCTATCTCATTGTGCTATTATAGTCAAAGGGAATAGTCATGGTTTCCTGCTTGTAGTTAGCAGTCTCTTGTTTAATTGTTCAAAATTAAGGGTATTTATATAATGCCTTTAAATATTATAGCTAATTTAGATCAAGGCTAAGGAAAAAAAAGATTGAGGCTAAGATAATAATGTGTGTTAACATTTGCGTTTTTTTGATCTAGTAGATAAAGTCATACAAATTTATTTGTGTACCTGTCCTCTAACTTCGCAGCAAGGGTCACCTGTTGCTATGATCAGAGATTCAGCTTTTTGGGGGGATTTATCCTACTACATTTGGACTGGCCTCCTTTCAGGAGTTGCTGCAGAGCAGTTGAGAGCCTCTTTTGGAATAAATCCAAGGTGAGGTTCTTATACTGGACAAGTCCACCTGCCTGGGGAAGTCATTTCTAGTTTTGTTGATTAAATGTACTGAACTTTGGGCAATCTGTAAGTAAAATAGAAAGATGGATTAAACTTTTCAGGAGATGATCTCAGAGTTCACTGAAATATCCTTTGAGAGATGACTACTCTTTTTCATTGCAGTGTGGTTGTTACATGGTCTCATTTTACTCTAGATCTGGTTTAGTCACTAAAAATACTTTTTAAAAATTTGCCATCATAGTCATATAGTCCTTATTTTGACCTTATGAATGTTGGGAAGCACCTTTGCTTCAGAAACAGAGCTATATAGTTTTTAAAATGTTTATAGCCAAGAAATAGAAAACTTACTGTAGAGTCCTGAATTTGGATTTCAGTTTTATAAGTTAGCACACTGGAGGAACTTCATTAGTCAGGTAATTCAGTTTTTCTCACCCTTTCCACAGTGTTATTTTGTTTTTTATTTTCTTGACTACTAAAATAGGCTGTCTTAAGATGCTTTAAAGTAGGCTGTCTCTAAGATGTAGCATATATTCATTTATTTAAAAATTGTCATAATCTAAGCAGGGTATGGTGGCCCATGCCTGTAATCCCAGTTACCTGAAAGGCTGAGGCTGGGGATCACTTGAATCTGTGGTTTTGAGACCACCCTGGGCAACATAGCAAGACCTAGTCTCTTTAAAAAAAAAATTCCTAATTATAATAAAATTTCAACAAAATTGTGCATCTCATAAATACATAGTTCTTTTCCATGTCATAAATGTTTTTTAAAAAGTGTTGTCATAATTACGAATTAAGTTTGTTTTAGCCAGACAAATCATAAGAGACTCGTCTCACAAAAGTTAATTGACCTTTTTATAATCCAGAAGTGATAACAGAATTTAATATTAAAAAGCCCTAGTTGTTGATTCCAGAGATTGAGGATTATAGTTCTTTTTTTTTAAGACTAGGTCTCGCTGTTTTTGCCCGTGGAACTCCCTCAGGCTCACATTGCCCGGGGTACCACAGACTCAAGCAATCCCATCCCCAGCCTCAGCTTCCCAGGTAGCTGGGATTACAGGCACACACCACCACACCTAACTATTTTTTGGAGACTAGGTCTCGCTATGTGCCCCCAGCGGAACTTGAACCACAATCCCTGGCCCCGGCCATGGCTTTCTAGGCTGCCACCTGCAGGCATGCGCCACCATGCCCAGCCTCCAAAGAGATACTCTTGAGGGTTGCTTTCTACTCACTCAAAGAGTCTTATCATTTGTGGCAGAAATACCCAGGCCTCAAAGTCAAATTGCTCTTATTACTAAAATGTTAACTGCAGTTATTTACAATGGAGAGGCAACCGTGATAACAACAAAACAGTACAAACGAAACTACAGAAATGTCAAAATACAGGAATTGATGAATGCATTTTTTGGCATATTTAAGAGCATTATGAATAAAGATTACTGTTGGTAGAAATAGTTTACTATATCAAGTTTAAAAACTGCAAGAACTTTGGTTACAGTTCTGTTAAATAGGAACATATTACTACAGCTACAAAAGTTATAAATATTGTTTTATAAGTGATTTTAATTACTTTAAACATTATAGTTGTCATGTTTCAAGATTTATAAATATCAAAGGCTGACTTGGAGAACAAGAAATTTATTATAAATTTGTTATTGACTATTGTACAGTGTACTCCTACTTCACAATATTTTGAGTCAGCTGGTTATTTCTGTGCTCAGAAGAATCCTATTAGCATCACAAACCTTGATGTTTTTGTACACTTCAATGTGAACTTCATAGTTCTGGCAACTTAAAATCTGTGCTCTCTGATATTAAAATTTTAAGAAATAATAGATTGATTGTAGTTTGGCTTCTTCACAAAAATGAGTGGAAAGTAACCAGAAATATTAAATACTTGACTTTCATTTTAGTACTAGTGACTTGTAGAATATAACATGGAGCTTTATTTTTAAAAAATAATAAAGAATTTGGGTTTTTTAAAGAAATTATAATAGAAATAACTTCATATACAATCCTCACAGATAAATGTCACTGATATACTCTTTAAATAAAGACTATAAGCTGGGCATGGTGACGCATACCTGTAAGCTTCAGCCTATGAAGCGGCTGGGGCTAAGAATCGCGGTTCGAGTTCCACTCCGGGCAACGTAGCAAGACCTGGTCCCAAAAAATCGCTGGTCATGATGGCGCACGTCTGTAATCCCAGCTACCTGGGAAGCTGAGGCTGGGGATTGCTTGGGTCTGTGGTACCTCGGTCAACGTGAACCTGCAGTTCCACAGGCAAAAATAGCGAGACTTAGCCTCAAAATTAAAATAAAATAAAGATTACAGTAATATATATTTTAGGCTTATTGGTATAGCCCATATGAAAATATTTTTTATTTCCCTTAAGGTTCTGGTTTTGAAGATTTATTCTTGATTGTAGACCCAGCGGTTTCTCAAAGAATCTCTGTATTCCCAAACATTGTAAAGATATGTCAATTTGGCTATTCTTCCATCAGCAGTAGAGCATAGGATTTAAACTGTTATTTTTTTAATAATCATTTTAAGAGACCCTGCTGTCTTGAATATGTTTTTCTCAATCCTGTTTCCTTAATTGAGGCTGCCATAATAAAATAACTGAGTGATTTAGGAAACAAAAAATTTTTCTCACATTTTAGGAAACTAGATTCCTAAATCAAGATCTCAGGACAGCAAAGGTTCTTTTCCTGAATTCTCTTATATCTTCAGGTGGCTTGATGAAAGGGGATTAAAGAGAGACTAACTCTAAGTTCTCTCATAAAAAGGAACTAATCCAGTAACATCAGGCCACAGTCTCAATGATCTTATCTGAACTCACAACCTCAAATTTAGGTATCATCACACTGAAAGTTAGAGTTTCAACATGAATTTGGTGGAGATATAAAAACATCAGCCCATAATACCTATCAAGTAACCTATATAATGTGAACTTCCTACAAATCTACAGTATTAAAAGTTATTGCAAAGCCCAGCTTTTTAGAATAATAAAATTTAGCCTATGTGAGTGGTAAATAGTCCAGATTACACAGTTTGATCTTGGTAATTATTTAGGTGGATAATAAACCATCAGGAATAAAGTAGATACTCTCCACAATCAGCTTCTTAAAAATTGAAAGAAGTAGGTTCTTTGATAGGTCCTTTACAATAAAGCTGTAATTATGTTACATTTTAATAAAATTATACAGCAAGGATACTGTATTAGTTGGAGACTAAACAGGTTTAATGAACAGAGGTTTATTATAGGAATTGATTCATAATTATACAATCCGAAACAATCACATGATTTTCCCTATATAAAACTGGAACCAGAACAATCAGGGTATAATTCAGCCTGAAGGTCTGTGAACCAACCTCAAGTGGAACCAGTGGTGTGATTATTGGACCAGAGGTTTGAGAACTGGGGGGTGGGCAGGGTTTTGCTCTGTGTAAATCTCAGAATCCCAAGGCTTAAGAAGCAGGCTGCAATCCCTGCTCAAAAAATGAGCGGGCTGTGGAGGAGACCTTGCCTGTCCTCTCTCTGCCTTTGTGTTCTATTCATGCCCTCAGTAGATTGAATAATGCCTGTCAAATTGGTGAGGGTGACTTCTCTACTCAGTCTACTAATTAAAAATCATGTTTCCATCAGCTTTCTGGACATCCCTTAGCTTAGTAAAGTTGACAAAATATCCACAGGTACTGTTTCTGCCATTCTGCCTGTCTTCTCCACGTTTTTAAGGTCTTTCTTTACCTGTGTACATCATTATGTTCACAGAGGGTATAATTTGACTAGAAAGCACCCTTGAATCCTTGGAATAACAAGATGTTTTTATAATAAGGTTTACTCCCTTCTTGTTTGGTGTTGAGATGGTAGCACAGCTGGTCTTGTTTCATCTCTTTTGATGATTTAACATACATTTCTTTATCTTTGATTAAATTATTCTTATTGTCTGTTTAGTGGAAGTATTTCATTGAACTTCCATGGTGTTTCTGTGATTTTTTTTTTTCCTGAGGATTAATTTTAATGATTATCCCATCAAGGACTCAAGTAGAATTGATTGCATGCATGCAAAATTGTTATACTGCACTAATTCTGTGATAATCCTTTCAGACTAATACAAACTGTATATTTATTAGTTTTAGACTTAGTTCACACAATTTTTTTTTTTTTGAGACTAGGTCTCTCTATTTTTGCCCATGAAACCGCAGGCTCACGTTGCCCGGGGTACCACAGACCCAAGCATTCCCCAGCCTCAGCTTCCCAGATAGCTGGGATTACAGACGTGCACCACCATGACCAGCAATTTTTTGGGACTAGGTCTCACTGTGTTGTCCTGAGCAGGACTCGAACCGCAATCCCTAGCCCCAGCCGCTTCATAGGTTGAAGCCTATAGGCACGCGCCACCGTGCCCGGCTCTATTTCATATAAATTTTAAATATAAAATTAAATCTTAAAACATTTAGGAGAGTTTAATGTTAATATCAGCATCTCAGAGCTACACATGTACTGAAAATAATGTTTAAATATTGAAGAAGTTCTCCTTTTACCTTTTTCTTAGCTTCCTTAGTTAATGTTTTGTCCAACTATGTTAGCATTCATCAAAACTGAAAATATAATTTGGTATAATACTAAGTAAACTACAGATTTTATTTGAATAAAGTGTGACATGGGGTAATTAATACATATAATACTTATTCTTAGCTGCTTTCTATTTCTTTTGAAACAAACTTTCCATATATCCATATAGTGTAACAACCACTGGAAACAATGTCCTTGAACTAAATGATCTTACATAAAGCTGCAGAGGGCTATGTTGAGATTTTGTTATAATTATCAGTATTTATTGTGTTTATTTTTATAATGTGCATTTGATGAATATTCAAAATTCATGTAATCTTACTCATTGATCTTAAGGGACCTGCATGAATAAAACATTTCTCTAATTTCATTTAAAGAATTTTCAAATGAACATGAATACTTTCTTAGCAGCTTGTATAACCTAATGTATACAGCAGAAATGTATACCCTAATAAGGTATTTATTTTGCTTTAGCTGCTAGGGTAAATTAGCATATATAAATTACCCTTGATGCCATGTAAATTACATGTTTTCACTATTAAAACAAGTAAGTTGTTAATTTTAATTTTTTTTTCCCTTAAGAGACTAGGTCTTGCTATCTTGCTGGGGGTTGTCTCGAACTCATGGACTCAAGTGATCCCTTGCCTCAGCCTCCTAGGTAGCTGGGATTACAGGCATGCATCACCATGCCTGGCAATCATTAATTGACTTTTAGCACTTACTTTTCTCTAACAACTGTCTTCCTGTATTTTCCTATTCTGGATGTTTCTTGTAATTGGAATCATAGACCGTATGATATATATATATATATTTGGGTCTGGTTTTCACTTGGCGTTCTTCATTCCTCTTTATGGCCAAGTAGTATTCCATTGTGCAGATTACACTTCACCCTTGTTTATCCATTCATCTGTTGATTGATGTTTGAGTTGTGTCCCTTTTAAATATGTGAATATTGCTGTTTTGAACATTTGTATACATATACTTGATGGAATACTTGTTTTCAGTTCTTTTTAGTTTTCTATACCTAGGAGCAGAATTGCAGGATCAGAGAGTAATTTTGTGTTTCCCTTTTTGAAGAACTGCCAGCGTGTTCTTTGACACATGAACCACTCGTCATTCCATCAGTGATGTATGAGGGTTCCAGTTTCTTAATGTACTTATCACTAGCACTTGTTATTTTCCATTTTTGTTTTAATTACTCCTAAGACAATATGAAATATCTCATTTTCCTATGAAGTGAAATCCGTTTCTCTAATGACTAATGATGTTGAATATCTTTGTCATGTGCTTTATTGGCCATTTATGTTTCCTTTGGAGGTATGTCTGTTTTTGCCATTTATGTTTCCTTTGGAGGTATGTCTGTTTTTTGTCTTTTTTAATTGGCTAGTTTATCTCTTTTTGTATGAGATACAGGAATCCAGGATATATTATGACTGTTAAACCCATATCAGATAAATAACTTGGACATATTTAATTCCATAATGTAAGGGTTTTGTTTTTCCTCTTCTACTTTCTAAATAGTAGCCATTGCCCTACAAATATTTTAACTTTTAATGAAATCTAGTTTGTCTTATTTGTTTGTTGCCAATGCTTTTGGTGTTTTAACCTTCTAGTTTTTATTCAAGATTGTTTTGATTATTCTGTGTTGTTTACATGTCCATCTAAATTTTAGGATCAAGTTGTTTCTACAGAAAAGGAAGCTAGGATTTTAACTTGGGTTTTGTTGGATATATAAATCAAATTAGGAATACTGTCATCTGATCAGTAAGTAATTGGGAATACTGTCATCTGATGTTATCACAGAAAACTTTTCTGTGATAAGTCTTTAATCTACTTTGTTAGATTTATATCTATTATTTTATCCTTCAGATACTATTGTAAATGGAATTGTTTTCTTACTATCTTTTTGGGTTATTCATTGCTGGTTTACAGAAATGACACTGATTCTTGAGTGTTGATTTTGTACCTTGCAACTTTGCAGGTTTTTTTAGCTCTGGTAACTTTGTTGTAGAATTATTTGAAATGTTCTGTTTTATGTGAATGAAGGCAGTTTTTCTTTTTTATTTCTAATCTGTATGCTTTTTCTCTCTTTTGCTTGCCTAATTGATCTGGCTAAAACCTATAGCACAATATTAAATATGTTATAGCAAAGGAAATATAACTGGATATTCATCTTGCTCAAACTCTGTAGTGTTATTTAGCTAATTTTATTAGCTGAATATGGTCACAGATAATTTTGGTGTTTGTTTGCCTTCTGCTACATCACCTGAGGTACAGAAAATCAGGATTTTCTTGGCTTTGAGAAGAAAGGATGGTTTGTTCACTGTATATTAAATACACCTGTATTTAATGTTTTCTCTTAAAACAGGAAAGTGTATATATTGTACTCAGTTTCCTGTTTTGTTTTTTTTCCCCATGCAGGTTTGAATAGAACATTCTATTCATACAAATTATAAAAAATGAAGAAGTATTCATTAATTGAAGTTACTTGGCTACATTATATTATATATATCTATTTAAATTGATTCAGATATCTTAGTCCCTTAATCTTACTTATTTTGAGAATCTACTGTTAAAAATTGTAGAGAATTTTTAAAAATGCCTTTTTTAAAATAGCACATAGAAGGTAAATGGGAAAGCATACTTCTGAAAACTTCATTAGTTTAATACTGTGAAGACTACCAAGAAAACCTGTATTTGCGCATTGATAAATAGCACAGATACCATTTTATATTTATTTGTTCCATTGTGTCTTTCTAAGAGAAGAATAAACAGTAAGTAATTACTGAAAAAAAAAAAAATAGCAGTAGTAAAAGTGGCATCCTTGTCTTGTTCCTGGTCTTAGAACAAGTCTTAGTTCCAAATCTCTCACCTTACATGAAAATAATGTTAGCATTTATTTGTGATTTTTTTGGAATATATTTATCATAGGAAGGTGGGGGTTTTATCAGATACTTCATTTGCATCAGTTGAGATGACCATCTTTTAAAATCTCTAAAAACACAGCAGTATGTTTCTAAGTGTGGTTCTGCCATTAATCAGAAATTTTATTTTACATACATACATGTAAAACTGAACAAAGTCACATAATCTCTGGCATAATAATTGTGTTCTGTCTTTCATTTAAACTGAGTCCTTCACTGCTATGGAAGGTAGAATAATGGTTCCTCAAAGATGCTACATTCTAAATCTGTGATTTGTTACATGTTAAAGAATTAAGGTCAATAACCAGCTGTCCTTAAAAGAAAAAGATTATTTTGGATTACCCACAGGTAATCTTTTTCACACACCCCCCCCCAAACAAGGGCTCTTCAAAAAGGGAAGAAGGGCAAAAAATGAAAGTAAGAGGAGATGTAATTTTGAAATAAACGGCCCAGAGAAATGAAGTTTGCTTGCATGGAAAGAGAGGGTACAAAAAAAAAGCAATGTGGGTAGCCTTTAGAAGCTAGAAAGGACAAGGAACTGAATTCTTTTCTAGACCTCTGGGAAAGAATGAAGTGCTGCTGACATATCACTGTTAGCCCTCTACGAGCAGTACCAAACTTTGATCCCTAAAGAATTATAAAATAATAAATTTAAACATCTAGATTTGTGGTAATCTATCAATACAAAACAAAACTTATGCAGGCATATTTTAAGGTACCGGTTTTGATGGCTATTTCTTCAGGCAAAACTTCTGTCTACATTTTCTTTGTTGTTAAAATTATGCTCTTTCATGTTCCATCTCATAACTTCCTCAACTAGTAAACTTTGGTTATTTTTCCACACTACCACCAATATACTGGATATGTCTCATCTACCCAAATATACCTTATTTTATTTCTATACTAAATTTGTGGTTTTTTTTTAAACCGTCTTCATGGCACCTAATATTAATAGAGTTTTAGAACTTTGTATTTGGTATTGATTTTGTTAAAATTTTCTTTTCATAATCTATTGATAAAGTTTTGCATTATGGTTGTATAAATTTGGCTGAAGATGTAAAATTTTAGTACTTTATGCAATATAATTTAAAAAGAAATTGAGTCAGCATTTTAGACCAAGAGATAGGTGACTTTATCTTTTTTGAATCTTGTCTTTTTCATTGAAAACTTTATTGCCCATGTGGCAATTCATATGTGTCTGATTTAAGTTAAATCTGTTTATGGATTAGTTTCTATAATTTATATTTAGAAGTAAAAATTATGAACATAGTGACAAACTCTTCTATCCATATACTTAAGGAGTTATACTGAAGTTGTTTGACACATTTTGTTTATATAATTGGTAGTTATTGAAACCAGTGATTGATATATCAATTTGAATTGAGTCCAGATTTTTTTTCTCAGACACTTGTTTAGAAGTCTTAGTGATATAGGTGGTTTTCTTTTTTGTCATTTTTTTTTTAGATTTTGTTTTCTTACATCATTGTTCATTTTTGTGCAATATTTGATTTCTCCCATTACCATGGCACCTGTGAGCCATTAATCATGGTCCCTGTGCTCTTAGTTTTTCCTTTTTGACTAAGAGCTATATTGAAGGTTGGTCAAAATGAAGTATTTTTAATACCAAAAAAGTTTGATTTTTCAACACTGATTCCAGTTGTGAAGAAGAAAAATTGGAATTGTTTTCTCCCTTGCTGGGCACAGTGGCACATGCCTGTAAGCGACAGCTTATGGAATCGCAGCTGGGTCTGGGGATCATGGTTCGAGTCCTGCCCGGGCAACACAGCGAGACCTAGACACACCCACACACCCCAAATAGCTGGGCGTGGTGGTGCACACCTGTAATCCTAGCTACCTGGGAAGCTGAGGCTGGGAATTGCTTGAGTCCGTGGGACCACGGGTAACGTGAACCTGCGGTTTCAAAGGCAAAAACAGTGAGACTTAGTCTCCAAAAAAAAAAAAAATTTTTTTTTTGTTTTCTTACCTAGTATAAGAAAACTAGGTTTTTAGGAATAATGAAAACTTAAGCAGAACTGACATTTTCCCCCTAAATACTCATATTTTGAATGTTGATATTTGTATCTCATAGAATGGAGATGTATGCATTTCAATTCTTCATCCGCCTGTAGATGACCCACAGAGTGGAGAACTGCCCTCTGAAAGGTGGAATCCTACACAGAATGTCAGGTAAGAGATTATATAAGGAATTATCTGCTTTTTACATGATACGTAAGGTTAATGATTCTCTAAACAATAAAAAAGAATCTTTTGCTTATGTTTTCGTTCTTTAAGTGGCTTATATACATCATTTTGAAGAATTGTATTTATGAAGCATTAGTGCACATAATACTCATTTCTCTGTTAACCTTTGATAAAAAATCTAAGTTCCATCCTATTTCTTTATATCCAATTTTCTCATGCTTGCATTGGTTGCTTTCTTATTCTAGAGGTCTTACCACATATTAAAAACTGTGCTCTTGTTGCATGTTTTGACGTACAATATTTTTGTCATAAATTTAATTAAAAACACACTTTGATTTTCTTGCACTTGAATTCCCATTTTATTACCCCTGCTGAGTTTCATCCTAATAATCAAATGTTTATGTTTGATAACCTTGTAATATTTATTTCTGTTTTACTTTTCTGCAAAAAAAAAATCTGTATATAAATGTTTTATGTGTTTTAACTGCTTTTGAAATTAAGATTATTAAACCTTTTATACTGATTTATTACTATACAGGTGATTTGAAAGAATACAAGTATTTTAAACTTTAGCATTACATTTATTGGAGGCTGGGCACAGTGACACGTGCTTGTAAGCAGCAGCCTAGGAAGCCGCAGCTGGAGCCAGGGATCATGGTTCGAGTCAGTCCCGCCGGAGTCATGTAGCAAGACTTAGTTCCAAAAAACTAGCTGGGTGTGGTGGCACACACCTGTAATCCCAGCTACCTGGGAAGCTGAGGCCGGGGATTGCTTGAGTCTGTGGTACCCCAGGCAATGTAAGCCTGCAGTTCCACTGGAAAAATAGTGAGACCTAGTCTTATAAATGTAATTTTTTTTAAATTGGAAATGCTTTTTCAATCAGATTGAAATTTGTCTTCAATTCATTTGTCCGTGAGTAATTTTAACATTTGGTAAAATTAGGAAGAATGCAACTTCAATTATATATATGCACAAATAATACACATTGTATTATCTATATTAATTCTTGTGGATGTGTGTATATACATGCATCCATGCATATGTGTATGTATGTATAATCATCACACAGACTATTAGATGCAGTTACTAGTCTTGTTTACAGTATGATGATGGAATAAAATTTGTAGCACAGTAAAACTAAATTCTTCTAATTCTGTATGAACTGTTTAGTAAATATTACAGTTACCTATTGTCAGTTTTTAAATAAACACCACAGTTCTATTGAGGTTTATTTAATACCCATACTATGTAATTCTTTCCGAGATCAGACGAGATCGGGCGCGTTCAGGGTGGTATGGCCGTAGACTATGTAATTCTTTAAGTGTATGATTCACTGGGTTTTAATATACTCACTGAGTTACATAACCATCACTAAAGTCAATTTTAGAACATTTTCATCACCCTTAAAGAAACTTATACCTACGAACATTTATATTTTATCGTCCTTCAACCTCCAGCCCCAGCCAACTACCAACTACCATTCTTTTTTCTCTGTGAATTTGCCTTTTCTGGGCATGTCATATGAATGAAACCATAACATTTTTTAAATGGTTTTTATAATATTTTCCATAGTATTTTGTGAATGACTTCTTATCATAATATTTTGAAGGTTATCCTTATTGTTGTATGTATCCAAGTACACATTTTCTTTTTATGCATGAATAGTGTTACACTGAATGGTTGTATCACACTTTTCCCACATCAGTTCATGGACATTTGTGTGCTTCTACTTTGGGGCTCTTACGAGTAATGCTGCTGTGAATGTTATGTATAAATTTTTAGGCATGTATTTCCTTGGGTATATAACCTTAAAATGAAATTTTCCTGGGTCATATGGTATCTCAATGTTTAACTTACTGAGGGACTGCCAGACTGTTTTCCAATGTATCTACACTGTCCTGCATGTGTATTATCACTCTTAGTATGGGGATTCTGATTTTTCCACATTTTAGGTAGCACTTGTTAATTATCTGTGGTTTTTACTATAGCCATTCTAGTGGGTAGTAGTGATACTTCATTGTGGTTTTGCCATTAATCTTTTAACTTTTAAAATACTACAATAATTTCAGAAAAATTGTGAATAAAGTTCCCATATATCCTGCACTTGCAAGGTTTTTTTTGTTTGTTTGTTTTTATTAACATCTAACATAGTTCAGCACCTCAATTTTGGGCTTGAAAGAATATATTTCTGTTGTTTAAAGCTAGCCATTTTGTGCTGTTTTGCTTAGGGCAACCTTAGAGGACTAATTTAGTTGTTTGTACTAGGAAGTGGGGTACTGCTTTACTAAATACCTAAAATGCAGAGATATCTTTGGGGTTGGATAATAGGTAACATGGTAGAAGCTGGAAATGAATAGACACGGCCTAGATTGGCCTAGATTGTCTTACGGAGATTAATTGTGGTACAGATTTGGACATTAAAAACAGCTGTGGTGAGAGCTCAGAAAAAAAGTGAACTACAGAGAGTTTGTTGTCTTTTTTTTTTTTTTTTTTTAATTTATTTTTATTCTTTAAATCACAACCTCGGTGAATGCTTTTTGGGATACCTCCCCCTCCCTCTGGCGCCCCCTCTGTTCACTCAAACCCCACTCTTTGTTGTTTGCTAGTCTGTGTTCATTGGTCTCTTTCTTTCCTGTGGCAGTGTCCTTTCATTGGGTGAGGGTCTGTGTTCTTGGGACCAGGTGAACCATGCTGGTAGGTTTTCAGTGTTAACCTTATGTTGGGCAGCCAGTCCATATTTATTTGCGGTCTGTCCATGTTTTCTCATTGCAGGCTATCTTCTCCAATCCTATCTCTGTTGTTTTGCTGCTTTACCTTATGATTCCGGCATCTGGTTTAGAGGGTCTGACCCCCAGGCAGTGTTGGTGAACAAGTTTCTCTGTGGATACAGGCATCAGTGAATGGCCGTTGTAGATCATCTCTTCTGTCTCAGTTTGCAGCTTTGCTGTAGGGCCAATGCCCCCACTCTCTGGCCTTCCTCTCCCGTGTGTGTGGGGGGGGACACCTTACTCTCCTAGAAGAAATGAGGTCTTGGCTCTTCCAGACCTGGTGAGCACAAAGGTGTGGATTCGTGACATGTTTCCATAGTTTTTTCTTGAGTCTGGCATGTACTGGTTCTCTGGATATTCCCTATCCTGTCTCAGACTTGTGGGCTGGATTTTTACTTGGTCCACTTGTTCTGTGGTGGTATTTGTGTTATTTATGTCCTTCCTCCTCCTGAAGAGCTGAAGATTATAGCTGGAGTGAGAGTAAAATGGAGGGTTCTCCCCCCCCCTGCCGGGGGGGGGGGCGGGATGGCCAGCCAGGGTGCAATCCCAAGCCCCCATGGGGTCGGGGCTCTACTGAACCATGCGTCAGCCCATTCAGGTCACAGATGGCTGCCCCTTGCAACCATCCGCTGGGGATGGAGTTAAAACCCCACTCGGAACCACCCCCCCCCTCCCAGACTCTCCAGGCGCATGGGACCTACTTGGAGTTCCTCGCTGCCTTGGCTCTCCACTGGCAAAGGAGCTCTGATAGCCCCTGTTGTCTTCAAGATTACATCAGTTACCATGAAGGGAGTATTTAAGTAGAAATATTAAAGGTGCTTCTGGTGATGTTTCACATTGAAAAAAGAAATATGTTACTGGATATTGAAGGAAGGACAATCCTCATTAGATAGCAATAAGAGAACGTGGCTGAGCTGTGTCCTTTTAAGTGAAGAACTTCGGTATTTAGATAAAGGATTTACCGAGCAAAATATGGAAGATTTGCAGCTTGATTTCTCTTGCTTACAGTAAACTACAGGAGGAAAATATCTTATAAGGCACCTGAAAGCAGAAAGAAATTCTCAGCCCATCCAGTTATCATGCTCAGTATGATACCATTCTGCCAGGAGCATGACTGAATGACCATTTGCTAAGATTAACCCTGTAAGCCAGGAATAGAAATAGGATTATTCAGCAAGAAGCTGTGAAGAGCATTATATCTAATAGATCCCCTTGACAGCCATGTGAGTAAAGTTTTTGGATACATAGCCTAGACTGAAAGGGGCAAGTGAAACTGAAAATGAACAGTAAAAGACTGAAATGGTCAAGCAGTGGATGCAGAAGCCAGAAAGGGATATATAGGCCCAGGATGTAAGTCACCCTTCTCAAGAGTAGATGCACTGCTTAGGGTCAAGATGGCAGAGTAGCTTGATGGGCACAGAGCATGAAGCCACAGGGGCTTATGCTCAGGTCTTGCAAGCCTGCTAGGTTTGTAGATTTGCTTGAAGCTTGTGATCTACTTTCCCTTCCAGTTTCTGTCTTTTGTGGTGGGAATATCTAGCCTGTTTCTCCCACCAGTACATTTTGGTAGCAGATCTCACAGGCGAAGAATATTGCCTCAGGTGAATCACACAAGTACATTATTAATTTAGATAGTGAGATTTGGAACTTTGAATTGACTATTTAGATGATTCTGGGCATTGAGAATTAATGCTAGCATGGTTAGGACTTTTAAAGGTGTTGGTATGAGGGGAATGGATTTTGTACATGTAAAGGACATGATTTAGGGGACATCAAGTGGGTTGATTGCTATGAGTTAAATTGTTTCCCAAAAAAAGTTAATACTGAAATCTTAACCCCCTAGTATTTCAAAATGTGACCTATGGAGACAGGATTGTTGAAGATGTCATTAAATTGAAGACATCTTTGTACTAGAATAAGATGGGTCCTTAATTCGACTAGTGTCCTTTTAAAGGAGAGAAGGGAAACATCCTGGGAGAATGTTGTTATATTCCAACTGAAACATTACTTTGCTGTGTTGATTATTGTTGTGGGAAAGTTGACTTCCTTATTTCCTCATCTCATCTACCCATATAAGTGATTTGGTTTTGTCTGTCTAGTTTCATTTTTCTGAGATATTTTTGTATTTTGTATGTATTGTTTTTCCCATCTGCCACTGTTAACTATTGAATGTCTCCCCAAAAAAGATACTTAGAAGTCCTGATCCCTGATACCATGAGAGACAGAGATTAGAATTACAAATCTATAAACCAAATAATGACAGTGATTACCAACAAACACCAGAAGATAGAGACAGTAAGAAAGGACTCTTGCCCCCAAGTTTCAGAAAGAACAGTTGTTGCCAACACTTAGATTTTGGATTTCTGACTTCAGAACTGTGAGGCAACACATTTCTAGTTTAAACTACCTAGTTTGTGCTGTCTTGTTTTAGCATTTCTATTATTACCTGCCCCAGTTTCAAAATATGGGTTCAAGAGAAAGAATTGACCAGAGAATTATCAAGTAATCAGGCATGGTTTACTAACGACAGACTGCGCAAGGGAGCAAGCATTGGAAGAGGATATTTTCACCCAAGGCTCACTGAGGGGAGCTATATAAAGGATTTTAAGGAGTTCGTCTGTAAAGGGGAACAGCATCATAGCATGTTTTGGGACACAGCCTACTGGGACATGTGCAAAAGAGCTACATGATGCTCCATGTGTCATATGTCTCATTAGTGTCTAAAGTCTCCATGCAACGGATATTGGGCTAGCATGTTGATTTTTACCAACTGGGAACATGGGACCCTCATCCTTTCCCCCATCGGGAAATTGTGAAAATATCACTAGTTAGAATATAGCAACTTTTATCTGCCACCACTGGTCAGTTTGGTGGGTTAAGTTGTCTAAATAAGATGTTAGGTAGAGGCCGGGCACGGTGGCTCGTGCCTGTAAGCTTTAGCCTATGAAGTGGCCAGGGCTAGGGATCGCGGTTCGAGTCTCACCTGGGGCCCGGTAGTGAGACCTAGTTCCAAAAAATAGCTGGGCATGGTGGCACGCACCTGTAATCCCAGCTACCTGGGAAGCTGAGGCTAGGGATTGCTTGAGTCTGTGGTACCCTGGGCAATGAGAGCCTGCAGTTCCACAGGCAAAAATAGCAAGACCTACTTTCAAAAAAAAAAAAAAGTTGTTAGGTAGAGCCCAACAGTTCAGGATTTAGTTCATATATTCAAGTAGTGTGTTCAACAATTCCTAAGTTCCTGGCAGTTCTGTTCACTGAGGCTGTCTCACTAGGAGATACTAAGACAGCTGTCCAGAGCAGCACTTTCCTTTTCAACCTCCTTGAGCATGTCCAAGATCATTTCTCCCATTTTAATGTGGACTTTAAAATTTCATCTCCTGATTTTTAGGGCCTGTATCAAAGATTAATTAATATATCCTGATGTA
Source organism: Uropsilus gracilis (assembly GCA_004024945.1). Lineage (NCBI taxonomy): Eukaryota > Metazoa > Chordata > Mammalia > Eulipotyphla > Talpidae > Uropsilus > Uropsilus gracilis. The sequence continues at coordinate 18,271 of PVHY01005740.1, read as the reverse complement.
ACATTTTTGATGAAATGTCCTTTTCTGACCTTGAGTTCTTTTGAATTTAGTTGTATTAAATACATACTTAAATTTTTTTTCGGTGTTGGGAGAATAGATTCATAATGTTGTTCCCTTCTTTCATCTTCACTAATATTCAGTTTCCCCAAATCAGTTTTGAAGAACGTGGACATCTCATAGTTTGGGTTTAGCCATTTCTCAATGTTTTATTTATTCAGACTGCCTATTAAAATTCTAAACTTCTTTATGCATCTCTGAATCTTGAACTGGGTCTATTTAGCTATTTAGCAACACCATTGTCATTTCAAATTGCCATCTTTTGTGCAGTAGCAATTCTGATGGACTAGCCTTATGCATATTTCCTGGGAAGGAAGCTTGTCCCAAAACACTGAGTATAATTTGTCTTTATGTGGAAGAATAGAAAAGGGATTAATTAGGATAGTAATTGATGACTTTTTGGGTTTTTCCCCACCCGTTGAGCATTTTAAGGGATAATAATTATTTTAACACTTAGATAAAACTTGCATTTGGGCCTACTTATATGAGCTAGCAGATTGAAAGTATTATTATAATTATTAAATCTCAGGAAGTTGAAAGACTTTTGCACTGTTTTCCAGTATTTCTCTGAATGGCATTAAAGCAGTTTTGAGAGTTAAACCTGGTTTCTCTTTTATGAAATGAATCAGCTTAAATGATTATAAATTTGACCGTATTGTCTTTGTTATATAGTAACAGACTTTTCAATAATGCATAATATTCATCTTAGAGTATAATTGATGAACTTTAATTCCAGACTGTTTCTTGAGACCTTATTTTCATATTTGCCTGTAATTTTGGGTTCCCATAAAATGTGTTTTAAGTATCTGCCCTGTATCCGGTCATCATTTTTAGTATTTCTTTTAATAATTTATTTTAATAATTATTTATGCCTATTCCATAATTTTTTTTCTTAATAACTAGTATGAATGGTCATAATATTTGCTAAGTGAGAGATAAACTTATTAACTATGGTATGTCAGAGCTTTATATTTCTGAAATCTATAACATTAGATTGTATTAGTAATATAATCATTGGGAAGCCACCTAAATTCTCTGCACCCCTTTCCTGCTATATAAAGCAAGGATAATTCCTCCCTCTAGTTTTTGAAATAGCCTATAAAGTCACTAGAATAGTATCTGTTTCCTAGTCAGCTTTTGAATCACTACTGTTTTCTTTTTTGGTCAAACATGAAGGGATTCCTTATTTTCAATCAGCAGTAATTGCTAGATGCCTACACAACAGAGTCATCTTAAAAGTAGCAAGGAATTTTGCTGGGCAAGGTGGCTCGTGCTTGTAAGCTTCAGCCTATGAAGTGGCCGGGGCTAGGGATCGTGGTTCCAGTCCTGCCTGGGGCCGGTAGCGAGACCTAGTTCCAAAAAAATAGCTGGGCATGGTGGTGCGTGCCTGTAATCCCAGCTACATGGGAAGCTGAGGTTGGGGATTGCTTGAGTCTGTGGTACCCCGGGCAACGAGAGCCTGCGGTTCCACGGGCAAAGATAACGAAACCTAGTCTTTAAAAAAAAAAAAAAAAAAAAGCGAGGAATTTAACTTGGTGCTTAGTATAGGAATAAATCATTGTTTGAGAATTTATACTTTTTTTTTTTGAGATTAGGTCTCGCTATTTTTGCCTGTGGAACAGCAGGCTCACGTTGCCCAGGGTACCACGGACCCAAGCAATCCCCATCCTCAGCTTCCCAGGTAGCTAGGATTACAGGCACACACCACCACGCCCAGCTATTTTTTTGGTACTAGGTCTCCGTGCCCCCGGGCGGGACTCGAACCGCGATCCCCAGTCCCAGCTGTGGCTTCCTAGACTGCCACCTACAGGCATGCGCCACCATGCCCGGCGAGAATTTATACTTTAAATATACTAAAATTTAAAATACATCTTTAATTTTTGAGAAGAAAGGTATCCTGTATAACAAAAGATACATTATATAAGCTATCGTAATGTCTTTTTTTGAGACTAGGTCTCACAATTTTGCCCAGGGAACCACAGGCTCACATTGCCCAGGGTACCATGAACTCAAATGATCCCCAGCCTCAGCTTCCCAGGTAGCTAGGGTTACAGGTACATGCCACCACACACAGCTATTTTTTGAGACTAGGTCTCACTATGTTGCCCCAGCATGTCTCTAACCTGCGGACTTAAGTGATTCCTAGCCTCAGCCTCGCTTCATAGGTTGCCATTAAAGGCACGTGCCATTGTGCTTGGCCCTATCTTAATGTCGCTAAAAATTAGTTTTAACTAAGTATTAAAAGTCTTGAGTTTTATTTATTCCACTTTAAGTATTTAGAGCATGTTTAAGCAATAGCACATTATTTTATCAATATAATTAAGCTGACAATGAATATAATATAAAGTTTTTAATCTTTTGAAAGTTTTATTTGGAAAACTGGGTCAAGAATATGCAGAGTTGTTCTTTTAGTATGATTTTGGTGTTAATTTTCAGGGCTAGTAGTAACTAGATTAGAGGAAGTGGCATCTCTAAAATAAGTGATTCTTGGTTTGGGAGGTTGAATGTGGGTCAAATGCATACCACGTACCCTCCCACTCTGAGAAGACAAGCCTCCACTTTTTTTACATATAACCTCCCAAGCAAAGCTTCTCATTGCATTCTAGTTCTGCCTGGCAAGACAATCTTTCTCGCATTGCCCATTATCATTTACCTTTACGTCTCTGGTACAAACACATAAAACCATCATTTGCCTTGTCTTCAAATATTTTTAGCTTTTTTTTTTATACCCATCCTTTTAGGCCTATTTCTCATTTAGTCTACTTGGAGGCTGGGGATTCCTTTTATACTAATCTTCCCATCTTAAAACTATCGTTGGCATCTTGGATACAAGCATCATTTTTTTTTCTCTATGCCCTCAGTTCACCTAGGCTTCAATTCATACTTATTCCCTGGGCACCACCTCAGGGATAGCCTTCCCTGCTTTTATTCTTTTTTCTGTGTAGAGCTTTCACAACCAGAACTTCAGATTACCCCCTTTGATATTCATGCATGATTCTAAAAGGTATTTGCACTTGAAAAATTCATTACCTTCTCAGACTTTTTGTAACTTATAAAAAATAATAGGCTTTATACCTGTGGTAAATTATTTTGGTGCAAGCAATAGACAATCTAACAATGTATGACATTGCTTTCTACCCTTTCCCAGTTATGATACACAGAAAAAAATATTATTTGTAGATCACAGTGCAGTAAACTAAAGATCGTCCTTTGACTAGAAGTTAATGTTAAGGTCCCACCCACTCAGCTGCCTGGGAGAATCAATATATAATTTACCTATAATAGGATACTGGTTGCATGTGAGTGATATCAGGAATCTTTGTTAAAGAAAAAAAAATCTCAATTGTGCTTTCTCTGACTTGGCTTTATTGTTAGGCAGCCTGTCAACACCTGAAGACAAAGGTGACCATCTACCCTAGACTTTCCTTATTCTCACAGTGATCAGTTTAATCAAGAACAAAAACAGACTTTCTGCTTTTGGTTTAGAACCACAGCATGTCCCACCAGGGTTCCGATTGGCCCAGCTTGGGTCACATGTACATCCCCAAACCAGTACAAACTCAGTTGCAGTCTATCAGTGTTTGCTACTTCTTGTCTGTCTCTTCCATTCTGTGTTCTGTTGCATTTTGCTGCTTCATCATGAGGTTCCAGTCTCTGACATAGGGAACCTGACTCACAGCCTTTGGCCATAGAGAAGTTCCTCCATGAGAACAGATATCACTAGATGGTTCATCATCATTGACATGGTGAATGAATCCTTAGACCAGCACCTGTGTGGTATGTCACTGTTGTAGGTAGGTTATTTGTTTGAAGATATGGCTTGACGGTAGAAAAACTCTATTTTTAACCTTAGATGAATCAATGGAATGGATTCTCCAAATGAGAAAAGATTCTGATCTCAGATGAGAAGTAAAAAATCGCTAGGTTAACTACTACCACAGTCTACCTAAGACTTCTGAAAATATTATGGTTCATTTTAAGAGTACACTGTAGTAGAAGTGAGTTGTTTTGCTAGAAATGAATGATTCACTATTTCAAAAAGGTTATATTTTCATAATAAAAGTGTAAGATGTAATAAAGTCATTTTGATAAAACAAAAAAAATTCTAGTTAAGATGATTGAGGTACTGGGGTGTTCTCACTTATATGAAGGGTTTAGGAAAGACAAATGGACAAGAAAAATATAAAACTGCCAAAAATATAGAACTGAAACATAGAGCAAGAGAGGGAGAGGAGGAAGAAAATGGGGGAGGGCACACAAGACTTAGATCGTTCATGGGTGATAAGGTGATGGGAGATTCTCAGGGTAGACAATGATATAGCATATACACACAGAGATATGTGCAATAAAAAAAATAAAGCCTAAAAGAAAAAAAGATGATTGAGCTAGACCTGTGTGTCCAATATGTTAGCCACCAACTATGTGTGATTTTTTTAGAAGTTAAAATTGAAGTAGTAACTAGAAACTTAATTTCTCAGTTGTACAAACTACCGTTCAGACTGTTCAGTGGTTATGTGTAGCTTGTAGTTAACTTATTAGGTAATACAGTCAATATGTTTCCACTATCATAGAAAATGATTAAGTTCATAGGTCTGTTCTAGTGTATTAGTCTGTTCTAAGTGTATAGCTCTAATAAGAGCTATTATGCCCCATTTCATCCATATCCTGCTAATCTGTTCAGCAGGATTTGTTTTCTCCCAAAGAAATCTCTCTTGATGGTACTTTCTATTATGTTTCTTTTGGTTTTAAGATGTTATGTCAGTTTGTTTCCCATTATTAGCTGTGATGTATATCTTGGAGCCTTTATGTAGATCAAAGAATTTTGAATAATGATGCAAGGGAGGGGCAAAGAATTACGTTTGACCCAGTAGAAAAAGGGTGTGTGCACATATGTGACAAATGGATTTTAACTAAATGAGAAAAGGGACTTTCTTCAAAAGTCCCTTTACAATAATTTCATATAATCGTATAACAGAAGCTGTTTACCCTTTTTAGGAAAGGGTTTCATCAATTCAGACATCTAATTGCCTGGTTCCCTCCTTTTATTTTTTGCTTGGGGCCAGAAGCAAAAGACTTTACAACATGTGCGCACAGCTTTTAGGAGAAAAAGGTTGGGAATAGTGTGGAGCCTTTTTGGTTATTTCATTTAACATAAATTTTATTCCTTGGGGTTGATTAAAGTGTCGTCTTAATCTGTGGATACTGATATCTAACTTGCTCACTATTGTGCATCCAGCATGTCACGTAGTACTAACTACTGGCATAAACTGCTTAGTAAATGTTTTTTAATAAATATTTCTATTACTTCCCTATCAGGGCTATTTCTGTGTCTTCCTCTTTTGTCATACCCTCAGAAGTATGGGGAAAAATACATTTGTATGTAATACTGTTTTTCAGATCTTTTAAGCAGCCAGGATAAGAATCACATGTAGAGTACATAAATTTACACTCTCGTGAGTTTACTTTGAAGCTAAATATTTTATGCTTTTTTGCTATTAAATGACACTTGTAAACTTAAAGGTCTCTGCTTTTTATGTATTGGGATATGTGGCTAGGTAAAATAGTACTTTCTACAGGATGAGTTTTATTTCCTACAACAGGATTTCCATTCTAAATACTGATTTTCTCTGCTTCGTTGCTAAGTTTGCGCTTGTTCCTAGCCTGGCCTGCTAAGTAGTGAAAGGAAAAAGTCTTGAAACACTATTTTCACTCCCCTAAGGCCTCAGATATTATAGTTTTAAGTTGAAAAGAAGATAGTTTTAAATCCTGTGAATGAGTATTCTTAGCTCACCCTTTTTTCTTGTTTCTAGGACTATCCTGTTAAGTGTAATCTCATTGCTTAATGAGCCCAACACCTTCTCTCCAGCCAATGTGGATGCTTCGGTCATGTTCAGGAAATGGAGGGACAGTAAAGGAAAAGACAAAGAATATGCTGAAATCATTAGGTAACCATTTGTTTTTCTTCCCATTTGACAACTCCAAGCCTTCATGTATAACCAAAGTATATGCTAGAACCAAGGACTGAAATTGAATGTTAAGTGCCCACTCCATTCCATTTCTCACTCCATTTAGATTTATGGTGCTGAAAGAGATACTCTACCTGAACCCCTGTTGAACTTGGCTTTTGAGAGAACACACACTCTTTTTCTGCAGCAGATTCATTTCCTGGGAACAAACTTCCAGGCTCTGAAATAGCCAAATTTGCAAACTCTTCCTTCCTGATCATTTTAGGACCCTGTTTTGGATATACTATATCTGTTAAACTACTCCCGAAATTCCAGATAGTTTTGTTTCCAAAATAAAAGCACTATACTTCATTGACTTTTATAAGTAGGGCATAGTGGTTTCATGACAGTACTGAAGAATTTGTTATTGAATTGTAATAAGTTCAATATTTTAATGCTGTTAGATATTTACACCTGTAAAGTAGCACTCCAAGGACAGTTTCACATATTCTGTGCATAGGAGTATAGTACGTATTAGAATCAATATAGATAGAATCCTCTTGATAGCTGAATAATACAGATTCATGGTTAAGATTTTTGGCCCATTGGAATAAATTACCTCTGGACCCATTCCTAATCATAGCCATTAAGTGTGTTTACACTAGTGGATACTAAAGATGGACTTAAGATAATTAAGATAGACACTACCTCTAGAAATATAGAAGAGCAGGGATGAATAAAGGATTGAAAGTGCTTCACAAAACAGGATTAAAGTCTGTCTCCAGCTGGGCACAGTGGCTCATGCCTGTAAGCAGCAGCCTAGGAAGCTATGGCAGGGACCGGGGATCGCGGTTCGAGTCCCACCTGGGGCAATGTAATGAGACCCAAAAAATAGCTGGGCACGGTGGCGTGTACCTGTAATCCCGGCTACCTGGGAAACTGAGGCTGGGGATTGCTTGGGTCTGTAAGGTAAGTGAGTTCTATCTCCAATCCGGGTTGGAGGCTTTCAAGGAAAGATAGGATTTAAAGTTTATTCTGTGCCAGTTTTGTGTCATTGATGTTGTACTTACGGAGCTCATATGTATATAGCAGGCATTTGTAAACAAATGATCTTGCAGCTGGGCATAGTGGCATGCACCCGAAATCCTAGTTACTTGGGAGGCTGAAGCTAGGAATCACTTGAGTCCGCGGGTTTGAGACAACCTCAGGCAACATAGTGAGACCTAGTCTCTAAAAAAAAAAAAAAGAGTAAAAACTAAAACATGATCTTGCATTCTGATGATTGTAATTATAGAAGCATAAACAAGATTGAAAGGAGGAATGTATAATGCTACAGAGTTCCTATGAGATGTGATGGCCTATTGCAGGTCAAAAGGGTAAAGGAAAGCTGCTTAGAGAACAACAGTGTGAAAAGGAGTGTCAGAAGAGACTGGTAGTTTTACATGCTTGAATATAAGTTTAGCTTGTGAAGTAATAAGAAATCAAGGTTTGAGTCTTAAAAGCCACTGAAGTTATGATAAATGCATTGTCCTTATTCTTAGAGGGGTAGGGGTAGGGTGTCATCTGAAGATTTTAGGAAGGGAAGGCACAATCACATTTGAGTTCTGAAAGAAGACAGTTGACCGGGGGTAACATGGAGGCTGAGATGAATACTTATGAAGCAGTGGCAATAGGGTTGGAGGTAAAACACATCTGGAAATATGTAAGACTGGAGTGAGATTTAGGATTTTAAGAAATAAATCTTTTCATAAGAATAATGAGAGAAGATTGCTATCAAGGTAGAAAATGCAAATGTAGATTTGCTGGCTTAGGGTTCCTATTGAACATCAGGGTAAAGACATCCTTATGCTTGTGTAAAGGGCTAAAGCTCAAAGGAAAGGTCTAGGCTGGAGCCTGATGATTTGAGAGCTGTCAGCATAAAAAGAATGGCAGTTGGAACCATGGGAACGGAATGATGGCCAGGGAGAGGGAGAGAGCCTCAGGCTTTACCAGGCCCAGTGACCTGATAAAGTCAGGCAGATAAGAACTGCAAGAGTCTCCTTACAGAGGTAAGCAAAAGGTAGATGAGGAGAGTGGTGGTTTGGTAAGTCCAGTTTCTTCAGTCCCTTGATGGGTCAGGTTTTCACACTTGAAGGAAACTTATCCATTTTGGTATTTGTTGCACTGTTTTATGTGGGACATTGTGTTTCAGGCACTGACTAAGGGAGACAAGTTCTCTACTCCAGCATCATATTTTGGGGGTGAGTGGGGATTAAAGGGGAAAAATGACAGATGAAAAATATGCTAACATATGTGAAAGGATGATGAAATGGCCTTAGGGTGATACTTAAGCTCAGATCTGTGTGTCAGGAAGCAGCCATCCACTTACAACAGATCAGAGGAAGAGCAGCTAATCACAGACAGAAATTGCCGGTTGTATATTCAATGTATTAAAGAAAGATCAGAGGGTGGTTTGAATGTTTTAGAATTGGAAAAAGTACCATGGGCCATGAAATTGAAGTGGGCAGGTCAGTCTTGTAAGATTTTGGGAAGCAAGCAAGGTACTGAATTTTTTAAGTTCAAGTTGGAGAATGAGTGAATTAATAAGTGTGGGTGCTGCAGTATGAGTTTGGTGTGATGACTGGGCGAAAAAATACAAGGTGATTTTGAATAACCAACATCTGAGATCCATTGATACTACTAAACTCCCTTCAAAACATCATTATTAAAAATATCCTTCAAAATGGCACCTGGTAGTATGAGAGTCTTTGGTATGCTAGAGGGCGTCTGTCAGCTGATTTCAGACAGGTAGTTAAGTTCAGAAACCAGAGTCAAGGAATCTTGGTTATGTAGAAATGTAGATTCTAAATCCATCTTCAAAACAGAGACTTACTCAAACTATCCCTCTCCTCAGGAAACAGGTTTCAGCCACTAAAGCTGAAGCAGAAAAGGATGGAGTAAAAGTCCCCACAACCTTGGCGGAATACTGCATCAAAACTAAAGTGCCTTCCAATGACAACAGCTCAGATTTGCTTTATGATGACCTGTACGATGACGACATAGATGATGAAGATGAGGAGGAGGAAGATGCCGACTGTTATGATGATGATGATTCTGGGAACGAGGAGTCGTGACGTGCTCCTTCAGTGCCCCTGTACTGCCCTGCCGTCTCAGGCCAAAGGGAGGGGAGCAAGTGGGGACCTCGCAGTGGCCCCTCAGCAAAAACCTATCACGGGGGTGGGGTAAACAAACATGGCTCCTGCTGACTCCCCTTATGGATCTCAGTTTGCTCCTTTTTATGGACCTCTAACTGGAGAGAGCGTATCCTCCACAGAATGTCTGAATTCTTGCATTCTTTACCTTCCATCACTGTATTGATTTTTTTTTCTTTCTTTCTTTCAACCTGAACTCCCGTCTCACTTCGTCTCTACAAGGTGTTCACAACAAAACACGTTTGGTCTGTTTTTAGATTCTTGAAGAATTAAATAGTCTTTCATCAAGACGTTTAATTGTGTGTAAAGCTGGGAACCCTTTGGGAGTTCACAAGTGCTGCATATGCTGGGTAGCAAAAGAAAAGGGGGGGGGTGAGGAAAAAACGTAAAAACCCCACAAAACTCTACAAAAAAGATTTTTGCCAAGGTTTAGCTGCTCATTAACATTAGTGTGCGCGCATTCATTCAGCCCCATGGTGGTGAATTTTGGTTTTTCCCCTTCTTTAAGACTGGGGTACAACGGGCATCAGGGACTTTCTGCTAAGCCTGATGAAATGTTTTCCTAAGGGCACAGAGCCCAGCCCCTTCAGCTTCCAGGAAGTCATCTTAACTCGGAGGTCTCAGCTGCTCTGAGGAGAGAAATCAGATTTTGTTTTTTGAAATCGATTGGGATATAAAGCCTGAAATAAATATTCATACTTTACATAGAACTGAGCACTTGATTGCTATTTATTTTAAAGGCAGAGCTGTTATCCTTCACCCCCCTTTCCAGGAGTGGGGATTAGTGTGTGCGTGGAACTTAGTGATGGGAGTACAATTTCGGTTGATGCTGCTGGGGGGAAAAAGGTCAAAACTACTGGTGACCACTGTTGGGAGATAAAACATCTGTTTTATATATCTAATGGCCTTTTTCCCTCAAAGTACACTCTTACCATGAGGACTTTTTTTTTTTTCTTTCAGTAGCCAGTTTTAATTACTCAGTATTAATGCTAGGTGCATGTGTTAAAGATTTTGGTTTTCATTGAGCTGCTTTTACTGATAGTGATAAGTAACTGTGGACATAGGTGAGATACGAGTGACCAGTACCCACTTTCCTTGTTGGATGTGACCTGGACTTTTCTCTCCTTCCAATGTGCTCTAGCTGTGGAGTGCAAGCTGGAGTTGTACATCGAGCTTGCCCTGGGCTGCCTTGACTCTTCTGACAGGGCTGAGGGGACTGGCTGCGGGCAGTGTCTAGGTTTCCTGCCAGGCAGTTGCTGCAGCTTTGAATTTCCCATTCTGGATCATGTCTCTTCAATCAATGCTGGGATCCATCAGCCTTCACCAACCAGGGACTTCAGAACTTGAAGGTGAATGTTTTTCTTAATGGGTGCGGGCCAGTTCGTTAGAAGAGTGTCCTTTAAGTGGGGGAGATAGCTATGATGTAAAATCATGGCTTTGGGTAGGAAAATATCAAGACAAACTACCAGTGGCAACTCAGAAAGAACCAAGGGGTTGATTGGAAATGGGTTGGATGGATCCTAGGACAGTGTAACTAGTTACTTCCTTTAGCTCCTCCTTCCTTTCTGATCTCAGGGTTTTCATTCACTCTTCAGACTCTCCAACATTTGCTTATCTGGCAGCCCTCATGGCCTCTAAGGTTCGATCTAGTGTTGTGTGGGAACGGTCAGCATCCTAAGGATCATGTGGGGCAGTGTTGCTGGTCCCTGAGTCTGCCCAGTTCCTGTAGGTTCAGGACGGCTGAACCCGTAAATCTAATGAGTCTGGTCAGATTCACAGAACAGAGCAAGTCTTGGTGATAAAGTGCTCATCACAGATTCACAGAGGGTGTTGAGATGTGCTTGGTACTCCCCAGGCTGCTTGAGTAGTCCTCCCAGGTAGCTGGCTAGTCTTCTGGTAAGGCTCAGATCACCCCTCCCCTCATGTGCTTATAGCCAGCATCTTGGTCTGATGCTCTTGGAACCCTAAAATGAAGCCTTTCTTTTACTGCTAAACATTTCTCTCCCAGGGCAGGCCAGGCAAGGCATCTTGGCATTCATTGTGGGAGGTGCTATGCTGCTCAGCCTCATCCCATTGGGCTGTCAGCCTCTTGCGCATTGACTCAGGGAGAGAGAAACAGGTGTAGGTGGTGGTTCCTCAGCCCTTGGGTGTTTGGGGGCTGGGTTTGCCAACAGTACAGTCAGTTCCAGAAAAGACTGGGGTGTGTGTAGAGACTCTAGAGCTAAGAACACATCCTCTGGCAAGGGAAAACTTGAGTATATATATTTTTTCTCTTTGGGAATGGAGGGCTCAGGTGAGAACCTTGTTGAGTGTAGCCGTGCTGATTATTTGGTGTCACATCAACTCAAAATTCTGCATTTTTAGGTTCCTTTTGATTCTAGTGGAATCTGGATGCTCTTCAGGTCTGTATTTCAAGGCTGGGTGGAGAAAGTATCATGGTTCCGTTGTTGCTTCTCAAAGTCTTCCCCGCTCTATTTCATATCATTCCAGAATTCCTACTAGCCACATGTTTTTGTAGCCCTTCTTCTCATGGTAATCATTTGCTTCTTTATTTGCTGGTTTCCTTATGTTTGGGACATACAATAGGAAGAGACTGAAGGGGAAATTGTGTAGTTCTCCACTGAAAATGAACGCTGCCCCTCCCATCCTAATAAACAAGGTTTACATTTACAAAAAGATTCAGATGCAATTTTCAACTATTCTGAAACCAGCAGGACACACCTGACTTTAATAGTTTTTCTTAGCTGAAATTAGAGATGTTTTTCTTTAGTTTAACTTATAAGATTATCTGATGCATTTTGTGTTGACTTCCCTTTAGTGGTTTATTTTGTCTTTTCTGCCCATCTGTCTACTAATAAAATGTGAAATAAAATATACCTGTATTGCTACTTCCCCATGGGGTGACCCTCTTTTTTTTGTTCTTGTGTTAAAACTAAAAGGTGTGGTCTCAGTATCTCCACTGTCCCTTGCAAATTATGTTCCGGACTTGCCAAAAATTAAGATCTTGCCAACCCGCCCTTTATATCCTGCTCAAGGATTGGGGAAGATTTTTCTGCAAGGGAGAAAGGCAGTTGAAAGAGCCACTCGTTCTGGGAATTGGCACAACCCGCCCACACACGTAGGCTGGTGCGCTGCGTAGGGGCAGGCCTTGCCGTCATTGTCGCTTGTCTCTGGGATTCAGGTAAGAGAGCCCCCTGTTAAATGAAATTGTGGACATCCTCCCTTTTCCTAGCCAGGTTTTAAAGCCGTAAGCTAACCGCAGCACATCACCCACCTGATGACCTTTGTGAAGCCAAAAGCAGACCAGGTCAAGACTCTGACCCACGGCTGGTTCTCACCGGAAGCAGCATGCCTGGCTGGAGGGGGGGGTTACTTAGGGCTGAAATGTGAGGCTACGTTGCCACCAACAGGTGCAGATATTTGCCTCCTGCTGGAAGCTGAACTAGTTTGCGCAGGGAAGACCATTTTCAGAATGTGGGACCCAGTGGATGACTGGATTTTCAAGAGCAGGTATTTTAGCCCAGAGCCTACTACTTGCTGACCTCGTCGCCCTGATTGCCCAGTAATCTGTTCCATGACAGCCCTTGGCTTGTTAGGATTGCTACGGCCATTGAATAAAGGCCAGAGAAGGCTTACCTCAGGCCTAGAACCTTTGCTCCGGATCGTCAAGGTTTGGAATACCTGCTCAATACTAAGGTCACTGCCATGCCACAAGAGGCGCCCCTACCCTTTTGTCTGCTAGGATCACAACACGAGACCGCAGGTGCTCCCAGAACTTTATTGGGTGGAGTTTGGCCGAAAGAGAGAACCCCCTGAAACAGCTGCCCACCTGGTTCAGGACAACTGCAATAGAAGAGCCTTTGCTGGCGGATGTATGTACCCTCACCGAAGGGAAAGCCTAGCTTTGATTTTCTTTCAAAGGTGAGCTGACTGGCTGGATCTCTCTGGGAAAATTCATATTAAAAACGGTCGGTCAGAGGAAAAGGCTCCTGCTGTGTAGGAAGACAAACAGGTGCCAGTGGTCTGTTGCGGGGAGAGAGAGCCCTGCGATTCCCAGGTCAAGACTTTGCAGTGGAGTAACATGACAGGTGACAAAAAAGACCAGTTTCCCAAAAAGGGGTGAAGTGATTACACGGGGAAGAAAACTCAAGTAATGGTTTTATAAGGGCACAAGTTAAAGTCGTGATTCTTCATCGGTACCTGACCCCAATGCCCAAACGGCCTCAGCCAGTCCTTCCGGACACTGCCCCTACCAGCCTGCTGAGCGGGGGGGGGAGGGGCACTGTAGAAGGTCCGAAGGCAGAGAGGAGGAAGGGGTCTTACTTTGCTATAGCAAGAAGGGGCCCGAGTGGGGAGCAGCTGCACCTCCCCCCCCCCGGACATCTACCACATTTACAAATACATACATAAATACATTACATACAACAGCGCGTCTGGGAGGCAGGCTCCCCTCAGAGGCTCAGCTGACACAGTTATGTCTCGGGGATTCCAGGAAAGGGGACCGAGCTCCAAGAAATGGGCTCTTTTTCCCCCTGCTCACGGAACGCCTTGCCCCAGCACACCCCTCTTCAGTTCGTCCAGTATGGAGAGTTGCCGTAGGCAGGTTTGGGGGCTTGTGGCTTGGGTTGCAGGGAGCTGGGTTGGGAACGCTGCCCTGAGCCACTCTGAGGAGAGAGGAGGAGGAGGAGGAGGAGAGGGTCATGTCAAGGCTGGAACAGAAGCCCCGGTTCCAGGTGGGGTGGCTGCCCTTGGCCATGGACTCACCTGAGCTTCCTGTGGAAGGTGGTGGTGCAACAGCTGCGAGTGGGGCTGCTGGTGGGCGGGCAGGATGTGCAAGAACGGAGGCGCGTAGCCGGGGGCCGCTCCAGGGGCGAGAGGCCCGGTGGAACCCAAAGCCGAGGGCAGGCTGAAAGGTGGTGGGGTCCCTGCGTGAAATCCCTGTTTGTCGAAAGTCTGCAGAGTAAAGGGAGAGCAGCGAGGGTTCCGGTTGGCCTGCGCCTCCCTCCCTCCCTCCCTCCCTCCCTCCCTCCCACCCGCCCCGCCCCGCCCCCCCTCACCTGCGTAGTCTTATAGACAGAACCAGTCATGTCAGGCAGGCCGGTGGTGCTTGAGGACACGGACACTCCTAGGAGTTTGGAAAGCATGTGTTCCCACAGGAGGACGTCCTGGCTCCAGCCTCCCCCACCTCCAGTGCCGCTGCGGGGCAGCCTGACCCACGCAGGAGGCGGGGTGGGAGGGAACTACGCTAGACCCCGACCCTGGACAGGAGGGGCAGACGCTACCTTTGCCGGGCCCGGAGCTGGCAGGCTTGCTTGGTGCCGGCGATGCGCCACCGTAGCCACCCTTGGTGTAGTCTCCTGCTGCCGGCCCCTGGCTCAGGTCGTCGTAACCTAGCGTGGCAGGACATGGGCACGGGTGAGCGGCGCGGCGAGGCGAGGCGACCCTCCCCACGTTGCTCTCGTCGAGGCGCCCCTCACCTGCGCTGTAGCTGTGCTGGCCATACCCACCGGGCTGCTGGAAAGGAGTGGTAGGGGTGCTGAGGTTCACGCCATGCTGCTTGGCTGAGGCTGGAGGGACCTGTGAGAGGAGCAACGAGCACTAGGAGACGGAAGAAAGGGGGCAGGTCCAGGCAGCGGGTGGCCGGCTCCGGAGGACAGGCCTGCGGTGCCTGCAGGGGGCAGGCGGGGAGCAGAGGGGGCAGGAAGCACTACCAGGGCAGGAGTCGCACCCCCTCCCTCCCGGCGCGGGAGTCACACGCCCCACAGGTACTCACGAACATGGTGGGCCCGTACTGAAAGGCACTGGGCACGCCCGCATAGTAGGGGAGGCCGGTGTAGCTGTAGCCGGGTGGCAGCGCGGGGTTCAGGAAAGGCTGCTGGGCTGTGTGGTGGGCCTGGGACTGACCCTGCTGTGGCTGAGCCAGCGTGGTAGGGGGCGCAGGGGAAGCGGAGTCTCCTCGCCCAAATTTTGCGACGTCACCTGTGAAGAGGGGAACGTGGGCTCTAACCACCGCGCTTAGCCACCAGGAGGAAACAGCCACGCTGGTGCTTGCAAACTCCGGGTTCTGGCTGACAGGCCAGCCCTGTGGCCCAAAGCCCCGCCCCGTGAAGACTGACCCGAATATGGGTTACTGGCAAGGCTTCCATCTCGGCCGGCAAGGGCTGTGGGTGTAGCAAAGGGAATTCCATAGTAATCCTAGGAGAGAGAGGGGGGGTCCATCAGCAGAATGCATCCCCTTCCCCCGAGAGCAGAGCCAGCAGACAGTGCAAGGAGCTGGGCCACACCCAGAGTACAGAGCACGGGGGCCCCTGGAGTCACTCCACGCGTGCAGACCCGTCCCTAAGAGCCAGGCGATCCCCAGGGACCCCATCGCTCGTGGTTTTACCAGATAAGGATGCTGGTGACGGAGAGAGGAGCCAGCCCGCTCAGCTCCTTGCTGCTTTTCTGTGAGAGCAATTCTCAAGAGCAGCTAGGTGCAGAGCTCAAAGTCGCCAGAAGCTCGAACAGTTTCAAAAAGCCGGGGGGGGGGGGCGGCGGGGGGCGCGATTTACAGACTCGGTGCGGCTCTACCACCCACTCTGCACTGGGAACACCAAGCTGTCCCTGAAGGCAGGGAGCCGGCCCTGCCCCCGGCCTGGTCCGAGCCAAGCCAGAGCCCTCCCACTCCCCCTCTGGGCCACAGTCTCAGCGCAGCCAGGCTAGCAGGAGCCAGCTGGAGGCAAAGGCACTCAAAGCTTCCCACCTCCTGTCTCCCGGTAACCCAAAGCCCAGAGCACCCTCAGTTTGGAACCCCAGGCCATGGCATAACTAGGGAAGCACAGAGTCAGAACCGCACAGTGAGGCAGGCAGAGAGACTTCAACCCCTCACAGGAGAAGCGAAAGGAGGGGGGCTGGAACCAAAGCACCGAGGTTGTCGTGTTCCCAGGAGTGGACTCAGGGGGCCTGTTTCGGGTACAAAGGATGAAAAGACGACGATTCCCAGCACTGGAATTCCACTGAGCATCCCTGGGACCAACCAGGACCCACGTGCACACTCTCAGGACCTCTCGCGTTCCAGTTCTGATGCCCCAGGTCTTGGGGCAGGGTGCTGCGAGGGTCCCTCCTGAGCATCGGGGGCACCAGGACCAACTTTCAGTCCTCCCGCAGATCTTACGGCTGAGGCATCTCACAGAGCCTTAAGTTCTGCTGACCACCCTAGGAATACGCCATCATGTTTTCAAACATCCTTTCTGGATGTTTCTGGGCTGCTCATCTGATCCAGGAAGAGCGGCCCCGAAACCAGCCTGCCTGGTATCCTGCAGCAGACAGCCACGAGCTGCCGATACAGGGCCTGGGAGCAGTGGGGACATCAGCCGCCCCCTAAGTGCTCTGGCCAGGCAGGAGGGAACCCCACCCATGGGAGGAATCTTGAGGACAACCTCTTCCTCTGGGACAGAAGGGAGACCACGCATCGCAAGACGAACACCACTGCTCCTCACCCTCCTCGACAGACGCCCTGGGCAACTGCACGTGCCAGGAACCTGGGAGCCACCAGACCAAGACGAGTGGCAGGGCGGGACGAGGTGGTCAGAGCGGGGAGCGTGTCTCCCTGCCCTACCTTCCTCCCCACAGGCTGCGCCTCACCCTGGTAGCAGGGGCCAGAACAGACAGGCAGCCCTGGCCTCAGAAGGAGGCCGCCGCCGCGCCCAGGGAACAGGGCCGGTGTTCCTGCCCCTCGCAGTGGCACCAGGCTGGGCTCCAGCTACTCACCCCGTGGAGCAGCCCTGCTGTCGCCCTAGTGGCCAGACACGGAATGGCACTTAGAGGAAAGCCTCTGAAAGACTTCAGGGCGGGCAGGCAGCCCCATGTATTGTGCCCAGGGGTTTCCCTTCAAAGAGAAAAAGGGACCTGCCTACTGGATGCCCAGGTCCCGGCGCTCTTCAAGGTCCTCATGGGTGAGCCTAGACGCACAAACCCGAGCTAAAGTCACACCAGAAAACAACGACGAAAGGAAGCTGCTGTCTCAGTGGGGGGGGGGGGGGGGGGGGGGGGGGGGGTCAGGGGGAGTCTTCAGCCAGCGGCCCGAGGACTGAGCGGGACAGCAGGTGAGGGCCAGAGAGGAAGGACTTAGGAAGGAATCTGAATCCCCATTCGCACCCCACTCACCACTGGCAGCCGCGACTGGAGCATCTGAAGCTCCTCATAGCCATAGATCTGCGTAGGAACCAAAAAGGAGGGTTAGGGACTACAGCCCATGCCCAGCAAATCCCAGCTTGTGCGGAAAACTGAAAAGGGGGCGGGGACCAGTTGCTGTGGGTTAGACGCCCTGCCCTCCTGGAGTCCAGAGGGAGAAACAGAGGGGTCAGAGTGGCGATGGGCTTGGGGGGGTGGGGGGGAGCGAATGTCCCCTCGCACCAAGTCCTGCTGGTTGCCAGCCCGAGTCCAAAGCAGCTTACCGGGTAGGCAGGAAGCAGTCCTCCAGGGCCCACGAGGTACTGGTTGTGCAGCAAAGGAGGCACCCCCTGGGGCAGGTTGGGAGGTGCTTTGCCTATAAAAGCAAAAACCTAATGTTGTGAATTGCCCATCACCCAGAGTGAGGTTCCTCAGCTAACGGGGGCCCAGCAGTTCTTCCCACAGTGTGCTGCCACAGCGGCCCCGATCAGGTCAGGCTCGGAAGCAGCTCAGGGAGACAGCCCACGCTGTCACTTTTAGGCTGTTTTCACATCAGACATCAGTGCTGCGCCACCCTCCCAACACCTCGCCCCATCGCTCACGGTCGCACTGCCATGCGCAAACCTGAAGGTGAATGATCTGCCTCCTCAGAACAGAAGGGCAGACGGTGCACGGAGAGAAACAAGCTGTGTCAAAAGGAAGGGAGCTAGCAATTTCGGTCAGATCCGTTTGCCTGGCGCACACAGACCACCTAGGTCTGGCTGATGGACAGTCACACAAAATGGCCAAAAGCCCCCACTGCAGCTGCTGCCTTGCCCTCCGTGCCTCTATGCCATCTCAGAACCACAAAAGATGAGGCCAAAGAAGGCTAGGGAGTAAGCACAACGGATGCTGGTAACTCTGCCCAGGGAACCCACTCCCCCCCCC